>CAXHJY010001328.1:57500-100000 GCA_964016885.1 Eledone cirrhosa
TTAATTTGCTGGTAATCTAACAAATTTATTTATTATAATGGATTCGAAGCACTCTACAAGTTTCCTGGAGTTTAATATCAATCTAACCTATAATACAGGAAGGTCTGCGGGATTGCGCACGGTTTATTTTTTTTTATCCCATTTGTAAAATAAGTTGGATTACTTTGAATAAATAATTGTTTCTACTTTTGGCACAAGGCCACCAATTACCCAGTACATTACTGGTACTTTATTTTATCGACCCTGAAAGGATGAAAGGCAAAGTTAACCTCGGCCGGATTTGAACTCAGTCCATAAAGGGACGTAACTATGCTGGAAAGCATGGCATCCGACTCTCTACTGATACTGCCAATAATTTATCTACTAAATTTTGTGGCTGTTCATTAAATATATTTTGTTTATTTAAAGATTCACTTCTTTAAAATTTCTGAAATGTCAACACTTCTGGTGGCGATCGCTTAAATAAACATACTAATTTTCCATCACTAATTTTCTCCTAATGCAGTTTATATATAATATCGTCTTTTTTAATGTATCATGAATTATGTTACTGATTACATAAGACAGTGTAATGCAGTCTTCGTTCAATTTCTATGTATTATATATTGTCAATTACGATTTTATTTGACTTATCATATCAACATGCATATATATACCTGCGTATAATATCAATATACACACAAAACACATGCTAGCAGAATACCACCCAAAGGGTGGTTTTTCTGCTAGTGATATTAATAAATGGAAACTATATTTATAAAACCATATTTATTTTATTATATATATTTCAAGGGTACCAAAAAAAACTTTAGTACACTCTTATCAGATAAAATACAAAATTTGTTTTATAAATAGTGACATACCTGATAAACCAGACTTTAATGGTTCAGGTTCCATTTGGATAAGGTCCGGTTTATCAGGTGTGTCACTATTTATAAAACAAATTTTGTATTTTATCTGATGAGAGGGTATCAACGTTTTTTTTGGTACCCTTGAAATATATATAATAAAATAAATATGGTTTTATAAATATAGTTTCCATTTATTAATATCATTGATATATATATATATATATATATATGTGTGTGTTATAATACCTTAACTTAGTATATATATATATATATATCATATACTAACATTAAAACCCGGCGTTGCTCGGGGTCATTAAGTTACCAAAGTTAGGTTGCACCACCCATTTTATGGCAGCACTTTTTTGTCTGCCAGGTACTGGGTGAATGAATTGCAGACCTGGAAGCATGAGCTGCACCAGCAGTGACAATTGTAGTTTCGCCTATGGATATTATCTCTGTGCAAAAAAGTGTTGAAATTTATTGTTTCACAGTACTTGCGCAACACGCGCGTAGACGATGCCAGCCGAACAACAGAGCTGCGATGGAGTTGTTCTGCATGGTTATCTGTGTGTTTTCTAAATTTAAGACAGTAGGGAGGGTTGTGATATGAGGGAGAGTTAGCTGTTGTTTCTAGCAGGTTTAGTGACCTCATAGAGGATATGTGTTTTCTAAATTTAAGACAGTAGGGAGTGGTGTGATATGGGGGAGAGTTAGCTGCTGTTTCTAGCAGGTTTAGTGACCTCATAGAAGATATGTTTTCTAAATTTAAGACAGTAGGGAGGGGTGTGATATGGGGGAGAGTTAGCTGCTGTTTCTAGCAGGTTTAGTAACCTCATAGAGGATATATGTTTTCTAAATTTAAGACAGTAGGGAGTGGTGTGAACGGACAGTATCACCATCAAGCTTGGAAAGAGAAAGTAGCAGAAAGTATGAAGTTGTATAGATTTTGAATGGTAGTAGAAAGAGTTCAGTAGTTTAAATGAGAGAGAAAAATCGTAAAATATTGAGTTTTATCTATTTTTTGCGTAATTGTGGGTGAAATTGAAAAAATTATCTGCGTCAAGACGCAATCGAAACTATTTCGAATACTGAATTGTAAATTTCAATTGAAGAAATTCTATATCGTAGATTTCTATAACGAAGGAGCATGACCACACACTGAGCTTTATAGATTATGATGATGATATATATATATATATACACACACATGCATACACACACTCCTATATAATATATATATACACATATATATATATATATATGTACTTAGAGTTATATACATACACACACATAAGGCCTCAGCAGAAAAATATTTCATTAACCCTTTTGATAACAAATTGCCTGAAATAGCCCCTGATTTTAAGATATAAAACTGTTTTAAAGTGATTATATTTATCTAAAAACATTCCATAACTTTATGTAAGAATCTTTAAGTTATGTTCCAAATACCAACTTACGAATGTGTGTATATTACTAAATCCCTCCAAATTTTATATTATTTTAAAGATTAAGATAAAAATTATAGGCAGTGTTTTCATGAGTATTATAACTATAAAATAATTAGTGTTTATATTTGAATAATAATAATAATAATTGTTTCTACTTTTGGCACAAGGCCAGCAATTATCCCAGTGTATTACTAGTACTTTATTTTATCGACCCCGTAAGGATGAAAAGCAAAGTTAACCTTGGCGGGATTTGAACTCAGATCATAAAGGGCCGCAACTCTATGTGTCAAAGCATGGAGTCCGACCCTCTACCGATATTGCCAATAATAATGAAATTATTGTGTACAGTGCTCAGGTGCACTACAACTCGTCAAAGGTGCATGCATAGTACATAGAATAATATAAAAATGTCAGGGAAGTGAATAGTGTATGAGTCATGATATACATGTGTGCGTGTGTATGGAGGGGGAATATTAGGAAGCATGGTGGTTTTAAAGGATGCACTGTTTCGACAGCTAACAACTGATGCAAGGTGTTCAGAGTATGATAGATGCCTGATGGAGGGTATTCGCTTGGTTGCACGTCTCTGAACAGTTTCCAGGCGGTCAATGTTCTGAGCAAGATAGGGGTTCCAGACTGGTGATGCAAATTCTAAGTGTGCTCTGACCATAACTATATACAGCTTTAAATAGATAGCTGGAGAGCGGCTGACAAAGGTCTTGCTGAGTGATGCTAAGACACATTTGGCGTTCTTGACAATTTTAGAGATGTGCTTCATCCAACGCAAATCGCTGCTGACTGTAATGCCCAGGTCACGTTCACAAGAAGACTTCTTGATATTAGTGTTGTGGAGGGAGTATGTGGACGCTGGGTTTTTACTCCCAAAATGCATGGTGGTACACTTGTCCACAGCTAGCTTGAGTTGCCAGTCCGTGATCCATTGCTACATTGTGTGCAGGTCAGATTGCAAGAAAGATCCATAGTGTTCAGGATCTGTCCTTTTTATCTCAAGGTACAGCTTGATGTCATCTGCGTACTTTAGTACTGTGGCATTTTTAAGTTGGCATCTATGTCATTAATATATGCCACAAACAAAAGGGGGCCAAGAACAGATCCCTGTGGTACACCAGAGGACATCTGAAAACGTTTAAAATTTTATGTAAGAACCTTTGTTAAGTTATGTTTTTAACACCAATTTAATAATGAGAAAGTTAGTACACAATCTCTTGAAATTCTTAATTATTTTCAAAATTATTTGTAAATTATACGTTGTCCTTCATTAGAAATACAGTAATGAAAGGATTTAAAAAAACCACCCACTTGAATATTGTAGAGAGCTATGGGTACTTTATTAAAGGTTTAGTAATTATAACCCCTATACCACCCGTAGTCTCTATTTTGTGTTAATAATATCTTCTCCTAAATATCTAAATGTAGTTGGTGTTAGGAAAGGCATCCAGCTGTAAAATACCCAGCCAAATTTACAGTCCTCGCCGGAGCAAGGTGTGACACATGGCCAACCTTGGCCAGACTTGCCTCCCGGTGTGGATGACCCGTCAAACCCATGCAAGCGTGGAAAAATTGACATTAAACGGTGATGATGATGACTTTCCTTGTACACCTTTCTCTCTCTCTTTCTTGAAGATGATGACTAATCTCATGTTATCTAAATAAGACTACCAACAAACCTTTGAACATGTTTTATTTCCTGTACCTCAGAATGAGATAACAATAAACTTTATACAAAACAATGATAAATTTAATCTGTTAATGAAATTGGGTTTTATTGTTGAGGTGGGGGTTATTATCTCATAACCTCTAATAACATGATCAAAATCAATTTATCTGGTAATGCTTGATTCAATACTCGTTATGGTCGTCATCGTTGTCGTCGCCGCCATCCCCATCGTCGCCGGCGTCTTCATCGCCGCCGCCGTCGTCTTCATCGCCACCGCCGTCATCATTATTTTTAACATCTCTTTCCTTGCTAATAAAAATCAACAATTTAGGTTTGATACGTTTGATCTTTCTGTTGATGTAGACAGAATTGTCGACAATATTCTCACCACCCATATCATAAATCAAGTAATACAAAATGGTGTCATACCCAATGACTGGTGTAGCAGCAGCACCGTCATCTGTTACAAGGGCAAAGGAGACTCAGGAATCTATAGAGGCTTCAAGCTGAAGGACCAGGTCATGAAAGTTACAGAAAGAGTTATTGTACAGCTGATTAGGTACTAAATAAACCTAAATGAAATGCAGTTCGGATTTGTGCCAGGTAAAAGTTCCACGGATGCCTTCTTCCTCGTGAAGCAACTGCAGGACCTAGCTAAAAGTAAGCCCCTTTACTTAGCTTTTGTTGATCTGGGAAAAGTTTTGACAAGGATCCCTGTTTTGTAATCTGGTGGGCACTTAGTAAACTAGTGGTAGATGAGTGCTTGTGAGGGCCTTACAAGTCATGTACAGAGGTGCAGTCAGGAAGGTTAAAGTTAATAATGACTATAGCGAGGAATTTAGTGGGTAAGCTGGGATCCACTAAGGATCTATTCTTAGCCCTATTCTGTTTATTGTCATTGTCCAGGCTATAACAAAAGAGTTTAAAACAGGATGAGAATTCCTATATGCCAATGAGCTAATTCTCATAGCAGAGTTGGAGAAGAAATTTCAGACCTGGAAGCATAGTTTAGAATAGAAAGGTCTTAAAGTAAACTTGGCAAAGACTAAAGTCCTAGTAAGTAAAAAGGAAAACAAGGCCCTGATCATTTAAGAGAAATGGCCTTGCTCTGTGTGCACGAAAGGAATCAGTAGAAATTCCATTCTATGTCCCAAATGCAAATTATGGGGACACAAAAGTAGGATCTCAGGCAGACAAGCAAAGAATGAAGGTTTTATATGTGGTCAATGCACAGGAGTTGTAAGCAGCAAGATCTCACAGGAAATATGCACTATTAAATGCTCAGGGGACTCTGAAAAAGTAGTTGATAGCTTCTGTTACCTGGATGACCAAATTAACAGTGGTGGTGGGTGTTCTGAAAGTATAGTAGCCGGTGTGAGAATGGGATAGAAAAAGTTCAGCGAGCCACTATCACTGCTACAATAGGCTTAACACCCACTTCCCTTGCAAGCATGAGAAGTGGGTGTTAAATGAAGATAATGATGGTAACAGAAATATTTGGAAACATCTCCTAAACTTTGTATTCAGTTAATAAATTTAACAATTCTAAAGGTTTCAGTTTTAGTTTTTCAAAATTTGCTTTATATATTGACAATATAACTGGTTTAAAATGGGTACACTATAGTCCTGTGTGTATCTGGTTTAGAAAAGGTACACCATGTCCCTGTGTGTATCTAGTTTAGAATATAAAGATCATAATTGTTTCTACTTTTGGCACAAGGCCAGCAATTACCCAGTACATTACTGGTACTTTATTTTATCGACCCCGTAAGGATGAAAGGCAAAGTTAACCTCGGCGGGATTTGAACTCAGAATGGCAAGGGCCGTAACTCTATGCGTCAAAGTATGGCGTCCGACCATCTACCGATAGGATATAAAGATCATAATATCTGTGTGTTTATCTCATTTGGAGCAGGTACAATGTATCACCGTGTATATCTAGTTTAAAATAGGTACACTGTATTCCTGTGTGTATTTGGTTTAGAAATAGCTATACCGTATCCCTGTGTCTATCTAGTTTATAATAGAAGGTACACAGTTTCCCTGTGTATATCCTGTAAACATGGTTGGTGTTAGGAAGGGCATCCAGCTGTAGAAAACCTGCCAGATAGTCCTATACGAGCGAGACAGTCTCCCGACCAATCTTGCCTCTAGTGGGACAATTCCCGTCTAAACCCATGCTAGCGTAGAAGATAGACGTTAAACGATGGTGATGATGATGATGAATAATTGCACTCTATCGCTGTGTGTACACCGTTTACAATAGGTACACTCTATTTCTGTGTGTACCCCGTTTACAATAGGTACACTCTATTGCTGTGTGTATCCCATTTACAATAGGTACACTATCTCTGTGTGTACCCCGTTTACAATAGGTACACTCTATCGCTGTGTGTACCCCGTTTACAATAGGTACACTCTATCTATGTGTGTATCCCATTTACAATAGGTACACTCTATCGCTGTGTGTATCCCATTTACAATAGGTACACTATCTCTGTGTGTATCCCATTTACAATAGGTACACTCTATCGCTATGTGTACCCCATTTACAATAGGTACACTCTATCTCTGTGTGTACCCCATTTACAATAGGTACACTCTATCTCTGTGTGTACCCCATTTACAATAGGTACACTCTATCGCTGTGTGTATCACATTTACAATAGGTACACTCTATCTCTGTGTGTATCCCGTTTACAATAGGTACAATCTATCTCTATGTGTACCCCGTTTACAATAGGTACACTCTATCTCTGTGTGTACCCCATTTACAATAGACACACTCTATCGCTGTGTGTATCCCATTTACAATAGGTAAAGTCTATCGCTGTTTGTAGCATGTTTACAATAGGTACACTCTATCTCTGTGTGTACCCCATTTACACTAGGTACACTCTATCACTGTGTGTACCCTGTTTACAATAGGTACACTCTATCTCTGTGTGTACCCCGTTTACAATAGGTACACTCTATCGCTGTGTGTACCCCATTTACAATAGGTACATTGTATTTCTGCATGTCACAACAGATGAGTAAAAGGCATCAAGAATGGTATCTGGCTTTAAAATATTGCTTTAAAAAAGGACCTTATGTTATGGAGCTCACAAAACTAATCCCTATTTTAGCCCAGGAAATGACCTTAACCCTTTAGCATTCACATTACTCTATATATACTGTTGTATTTTTGTAGTAAACACTTTATCTTACATAAATATCTCATATACTATCGAATCTATGAGATTTTGATATTATTTATTTTGAGAACAATACCTTAACATCAGTATAAGCGGCCAGTTTCAACTGGTTTGAACAGAAAGAGGAGAGACATTTCTGGCTGGATACAACCAGTTTGAATGCTAAAGGGTTTAAATATTTGTTGTGTTGTATTTCTATTGGAAAATCTTCATTGTAAAGCTCAGTTAACATGTTAACCTTTTTACTATTATCACAGTTTCTATTAGATTAGATTGACACATTGCTAGAACAACAGTAATATATCAACAGCAAACAATAATACACTTCATTTAAATTTTTCAGGTTCAAATCACAGTCATATTGGACATTCTACCAGTTACCAACATCTGGTATATATGTGGACATTCTACCAGTCACCAACATCTGGTATATCTGTGAACATTCTACCAGTCAATAACATCTGGTATATCCTTGGACTTGGTCTTATTACTCTGTTGAGGAGACATTAACCATCAAATATTCTTGAATCTATCTATTTATCTGTCTAATTCTCCTCTCAGTCTCTCTCTCTCTCTCTCTCTCTCTCTCTCTCTCTCTCTGTATATATATATATATATGCATATATACATAGATGGACATTAAACGATGATGATGATGACACACACCTTGTATATCTATGCATAATTTTGCTAAAAGTAAAAAACTGAAAGTAAAGACATGTCTACCCAAAATAACAGTGATACTAACACTAAAGTCAAAGAACATTTACCACCGGAGCCATTCAAAGGTTCCAGTCTATCTCAGCAGAAACAGAAAAATGAAAGTCTTAATGGAAACCTTTCAAATACAAAGGAGAAACTCAGTAAGATCCCCAAAGGAAAACCTGCTGAGAAAAAACAGACTGATAATGTAGTAAAAGATATAAAGAACCAGACTGATAATGTAGTAACAAATATAGAGAAAAAACAGGCTGATAATGTTGTAAAAAATATAGAAAAAAAACAGGCTGATAATGTTGTAAAAAATATAGAAAAAAACCAGGCTGATAATGTTGTAAAAGATATAAAGAACCAGACTGATAATGTTGTAAAAAATATAGAGAAAAAACAGGCTGATAATGTTGTAAAAAATATAGAGAAAAAACAGGCTGATAATGTTGTAAAAGATATAAAGAACCAGACTGATAATGTTGTAAAAAATATAGAGAAAAAACAGGCTGATAATGTTGTAAAAAATATAGAGAAGAACCAGGCTGATAATGTGAAATCTACAGAGAAGAACCAGGCTGATAATGTTGTAAAATCTACAGAGAGTAAGCAGGCTGATAATGTTGTGAAATCTACAGAGAGTAAGCAGGATGATAATACAGGAAAAAATATAAAGAAGAAGCAGGTTTATAATGTAGTGATCCCTACAGATAGTAAGCAAGATGATAATGCAGGAAAATATATAAAGAAGAACCAGACTGATAAAGTAGTGAAATCTACAGAGATTAAGAAGAGTGATAATGCAGAAAAAAATATAAAGAAGAAGCAGGCTGATAAAGTAGTGAAAATTAAAGAGAAGAACCAGACTGATGAAGCAGTAAAGACTAATAATGTAATAAAAAATGTAAAGACTAACAAAACTGATTTAATAAAGACTACAGAGAGTAAACAAATTGATAATGTAGTAAAGAATAAGGGCGATAGCCAGACTGATAATGTAGGAAAGACTATAAAGAACAGTCAGACTAATAGTGCTGGAAATACTATGGGCAATAGTCAGGCTGATAATGTAGTTACAAATATAAGGAATAACCAGGATAATAAGTCAGTAAAACCTTTGGAGTTAGTCAAAAATACAAACACAAACAAAGCTGATAATATAGTAAAAACTACAGACAAGAACCAGGTTGATAATGTTGGAAAAATTATAGAGAATGGTCAGATTGATAATGTAGGAAAAATTATGGGGAAGACTCAAAAACATAATGCAGTAAAAAATATAGAAAATAAGGAAACTGATAATGTAGTAAAAAATATAAAGAATAGTCAGGTTGATAATGTAGGAAAAAATATAGAGAACAAACAAACTGATAATGTAGGTAAAAATACAGAGAATGACCAGGCTGATAATGTAGAGAAAACTGGTAAAAGTAATATGAAATCAGAAAGTTCAGATGAACCAACTGACCAAGATAAACCCTCTGGTAGTTTATCTTTGAATATCTCTGAGATTGATTCCTACAGCAATGCCAATGAAGAAGAAGACAACCATATGGTCCTACCTTTGGAATCAGACTCTCGCAAACAGGGCCTAGAATTGGCAAAGACAGACCATTTGAAAGACAGTGAACTTTATGATGCTGAAAGTGACGGCTCAAATGTTGACGAGGATCAGGGCACAATTCAAGAAAGAACAGCTTTATTCCAGTCCTGCATCCCATATTTGCCAGTAGAAGCAGCTTCTGTTTGTTTTATATGCAATATTCTCATTCCAGGATTTGGTACGTTAATTTTTTTTTAAATATTATTTTCAAACCATACCTCTCCCAAAATATAGTGCCAAATAGCACTAGGAAGAGGAACTAATTCTAAAATACTTATACATACACATACATATATATTAAATGTGTATGGGAATGCTCAGATTGTAGAGACAAATATCTCCTAATACTAAATAACATTTGCAATTATATTGAAGTGGAAGATTGGGAATGATTATATAAACAAAAGCATTGTCATCTTAGCATTTTTCCAGCTCAATGTAAATTATTACTCTATATACTTGAATATAAGCCAACCCCACTGTTTTATGCTTGAGAATTGAGCAAAAATGCAAACCTTATTTACGTAGAATTTGAAGTTGGTGAAAATCATCAAATTATTAACTCCAAATATAAACCACCCACTTCTACCATCGATGTTTTGGTCACATATTCCTTGTATATACAATAGTTTAGGAAAGTGTTGGAACGTGATGAACAAATAGATAGATGTTAAATTTCAGTATGTGTTATCCTTGATAGGATCCAAGTAATTCTACATGTTCCTTTTACATAACTTATAATTACAAAACACAACAGACTTTACAAAGAGCAATTTATCAAAAATTTTGCAATTGTTTCGGTGTATAAAATCCTGTTTATTTTATTCTAGAACCTTATTTAGATATCCTGTGTATTTTCCCACTTTGGAGATTTCCTTGCATTGGACTTTAGTATACGTATAACTCCATTCACGTGCATTAGCCATGTATTAAAAGGCATACACACCCACATAGTATTTTTACAAAGAGAGTAAAGATGTAATAAACTGATAAGATTTTAACCCTTTAGCATTTAGATGACAAGTGGAGAGATGCTGAATAGGACCCGTCCCACCCTTGCAAGCAGGGAAAGGCAGACGTAAAATGGTGATGATGATGATGATGATGATTACTCTATATATTCTGTAGTGTTTGCGTGGTAAAACCTTTATCTCACATAATTATATCACATAATATCGAATCTATGAGAATTTGATGTTATTTATTTTGATAACAATACTTTAACATCAGTATGAGTGGTCAGTTACAGCAGGTTTGAATAGAAAAAGGTGAGAGAATTCTGGCTGGATATGGCCGGTTTAAATGCTAAAGGGTTAAGGGGACCTCAACTATGTGGGAGAATTGTCATCCTGTCTGATAAGGGTTCTAATAAAATCTCCTGAAATTATAGCTTCTCCAAAAATAATTGTTTCTAATTAGACACAAGGCCAGCAATTTGAAGGGGGCGAGCAAGTCGATTAAATTGACCCAATTACATTACTGATGCTTTAATTTATGAACTCCTTAAGAATGAAAGGCAACCTAGCAAGATTTGGACTCAAAATGTAAAGAGCCAGAACTCTATGCCACAAAGCATTCTGTCCAATGCTCTACCGATTCTGCCAATCCACTTCCTTAAATTCTCTTAAAATGATAAAGACATAAAATGAATCTTAACCCTTTAGCATTCAAACCGGCTGTATCCGGCCAGAATTCTCTCACCTCTTTCTGTTCAAACTGGCGTTAACTGGCCACTCATACTGATGTTAAGGTATTGTTCTCAAAATAAATAATATTAAAATCCCATAGATTCAATATTATGTGAGATACTATGTGAGATAAAGCTTTTACTGTGAAAATACAATAGTATATATTGAGTAATGTAAATGCTAAAGGGTTAAACTACATATTTATAGGGAAATATTTTCCCTATAATGGACTCTGATTGGCTAACTCATTGGCCAATTAGATAGAGACTTGGAACTGCTATCCAAGACGACTAATTAGATGTACCTCCTAGACTTCAGCCAAGACAGAATGACATTCCTACCACATAAAACATCTCTGGATGATTATATCTGTGATTACTTAAAAAACCCACCTCTTTCTTACATCTTTACCTCTTTTGTAAAAATAGCATATGGGCATGTAGGCCTTCTAGTATATGTATATATGTGTATATGTACACACACACACACACACATACATATTACATGCATAAATAAATCGAAATAAAATCATTTGATTTTGTTGATCCAGGAAAGGCAGGTTGTATGATGCCTGCATACGAACAGCAATGTTGCATGGCAGTGAGACCTGGGCATTGTGTGCAGAGGATATACGCAGACTAGAGAGGAACGAAGCTTGCATGCTCCGCTGGATGTGTAATAGTAATATACGTGAACGGCAAAGCATAAACGAACTAAGGAAAAAATTAGAGATAAGAGGGATCAGATGTTGTTTACTCGAGAGAAGGCTACGTTGGTATGGACACGTGATGCGCATGAAAGTCGATAGCTGTATAACAAAGTGCAGGGCAATAAAGATAGACGGTAGTCACGGAATAGGCAGACCTAGAAAAACATGGGATGAGCTGATAAACTCCGACCTCACACACTTACACCTCTCCAAGACAATGTCACTGGACCGAGACCTTTGGCGGTACTCAGTAATAGAGAAGACCCGCCTTACCTAAATACATAGTAAAACCTACTACAGCCAGTAGGCATCTCTAACAAAATACACCCCCGTCCCACCACCCACACCCCATCCACACCACCCCCTCCTATGTAAAGTTATGTTGGTGCCACACCATCCAGGCCGAAACAAATGAGATCGTGTAGGTGTCACGACAAAAAAACACACAGTCCACGCTGTAATGTGGCCGTGTAGGCAACACGGTAAAAACCTCCCAGTCCCACACTGTAAATGTGGTTGGTGTTAGGAAAGGCATCCAACTGTAGAAAACCTGCCAGACAGTCCTATGCGAGCAAGACAATCACTCTTGCCTCAAGTGGGAATACCCCCGTCCAAACCCATGCAAGCGTGAAACACGGACGTTAAACGTTGATGATGATGATGATGATGATGATAAAAGCTCAATGAATATATATATATAACTCATGCAAGCATGAAATATAGTTGTTATATGGTGGGGGTGTGGGGTGGGGTGGGGGTGTTGATGATGATAGTGATGATGATGGTGGTGGTGGAGGTGATGGTGGTGTGGTGGTTGGTGGTTGTGGTGGTGTTGGTGGTGTTGTTGGGGGAGCGGGGTGATTGTGGTGTTGGTGGTGATGGTGGTGGTGGTGGTGGTGCGATGGTGGTGGTGGTGCTGTTGGTGGTGGTGGTGTTGTTGGTGGTGGTGGTGTTGTTGGTGGTGTGGTGGTGATAGTGGTGACGTTGATGATGATGGTGATGATGGCGTTGTTGGTGGTGGTGTGGTGGTGTTGGTGTGGTGTTGGTGGTGGTGTGATGGTGGTGTTGGTGGTGGTGTTGGTGATGATGGTGTTGTTGGTGGTGGTGGTGGAGGTGGTGGTGGTGGTGTGGTGGTGGTGTTGGTGTTGGTGGTGATGGTTGTGTTGGTGTTGGTGTCGGTGGTGTCGGTGATGGTGGTGGTGTTGGTGGTGGTGTGATGGTGGTGGTGGTGGTGTTGGTGTTGGTGGTGGAGGTGATGGTGGCGGTGATGGTGATGATGATGATGATGATATATTTATATATTTTTTTCTCAACAGGGAGTATATTGTGTGGAATCTTCCAGTTCTGCTGTGGCTCAAAACAGATTAGCAACAAAAAGACAAGTGAGTCCACCAAGATCTTCATCAACTTTTTGGTCGGCATCATGCAGTTTTCTACACTTACCTTCTTCCTTGTGGGGTGGTTCTGGAGTATTGCTTGGGGACTGAAGATTTTATTATTTTCAAGTAAGTCAGTGTGTCACTTTGAACCACAGTGACAGTCTACATTTATATGTGTGTGTGTGTGTGTGCTTGCATATATATATATATCCATGTATATATGCATATATATATATATATATATATATGAAGTATTTCCGTAGGAAAGGTAAAGGAAAGGAGAGTGCTTTATGTATGCTACAGAGCTATTTAGTTATGTAATAAACAACATAAGACAATTATTCAATTTACCAAAGGTTTCAGAAATTGATGAACGATTTCAGACGTCTGTGTTGAGCTCATCTGTCTTCATGAAACCTTTGGTAAATGGAATAATTGTCTTATGTTGTTTATTACATAATTATATATATATAACGAATAGTTTTATCGGTCTACATGACTGAACACTTGAAATGTAAATCTAAGTTTTTCGAATATTAATAATAATATTCGATTCATTTACAATTATACAAACAGCCTCTTAAGCCATGTGAATAGAACGACCTTGTCATTCTTGCTTTTGTGTTGGCATATAAACACAGAAAATATCATATATTTTCACTAGCTCTGACAGTTGGCAGGTAAACAGTATACGGTACTGATCAAGGGTAATGACCCAGAAACATTAATGTCATTGTTTCCTCGGTACGAATTGATGAAAGTCGATCGACTGTCGATATCTAAGTATATACATACATAAATGTGTGTGTGTCAAAATCATCATGTGTATAAATAAATAAATATATATATACGAATGATGCCTATTCACAAAAGTTTTGAATTGATATTTAAAAAAAAATTATTTACAAGAAACAAAATAAGAATATATATATTCATATTTTGTTTCTTGTAAATAATTTTTTTAAAAATATCAATTCAAAATTTTTGTGAATAGGCATCATATCTTGTCATTTACCTATGGTTTAAATTTCATATAAATAGAAGGGAAAACATTTTCAGTGGGGGTTTGTGCCTCCGGGGAACCCTAATAGGGGGTTTAACCCCCTATTAGGGTGTCTTAATATTATTGAAATTTGCTGAAATTTTGTGAATAGGCATCATATCTTGTCATTTACCTATGGTTTAAATTTCATATAAATTGAAGGGAAAACTTTCAGTGGGGTTTTGTGCCCCCGGGGCACCCTTTGATTAAAATGAAATATACTTATCCAAGTACCCTGGGCAATGTAGTTTCAGAATATATATGGTTATGGGGGTCTATCTCCAAAACCATAGGAGGAGTTCGTGAACAAACAAACAAACAGACAGGAAATACAACTTTATATATATATATATATATATATATATATATATAACAAATAATATATTTCTTCATTGTACTGTGTTGTTTGCTTTGTTATTTCCATTTGCCTTTTGAACACACACACACACACACATAGCAAGAGAGAGAGAGGGGAGAGAGGGGAAAGAACTTTTAATAATTATTGTTTAATTGATGTATTTGGTTGCTATGGTGAGGCAGTAACAATAACAACAGCAACAAAAAGCCAAACACCAGTCATCTAGCAGGGGAGATCAATATGGTTGTATGAGAAAATAATTGGTGTAGTGATTGATAGATATTGGAGTGGGGTTATGGAGGTGGGTGAGGGGGGAGGAGGGGTCACATTGATAAACAGGCAAAGAAATAGAAAAATAGATATACAAACATGTCAGAGAGATGAACAGGTATATAGATAGATTGTAGGACAGGGTGACAGACAGGTGGACAGGGTGACAGATGGACAGGGTGACAGACAGGTGGACAGGGGGACAGACAGGTGGACAGGTGGACAGGGTGACAGACAGGTGGACAGGTAGACAGGGTGACAGACAGGTGGACAGACAGGTGGACAGGGTGACAGACAGGTGGACAGGGGGACAGACAGGTGGACAGGGTGACAGACAGGTGGACAGGGTGACAGACAGATGGACAGGGTGATAGACAGGTGGACAGGGTGACAGACAGGTGGACAGGGTGACAGACAGGTGGACAGGGTGACAGACAGGTGGAGAGACAGATGGACAGGGTGACAGACAGATGGACAGGGTGATAGACAGGTGGACAGGGTGACAGACAGATGGACAGGGTGACAGACAGGTGGACAGGGTGACAGACAGGTGGACAGGGTGACAGACAGGTGGACAGACATATGGACAGGGTGACATACACGTTGACAGGGTGACAGACAGGTGGACAAGGTGACAGACAGGTGGACAGGGTGACAGACAGGTGTACAGGGGACAGACAGGTGGACAGGGTGACAGACAGGTGGACAGGGTGACAGACAGGTGGACAGGGTGACACATAGGTGGACCGGGTGTTAGACAGGTGGACATTGTGTTAGAATGGTAGAAAGACAGATGGACACATGAGGATCTGCTGAAAAGTTCATAGGCTGACCAAGATACTCTCATGGAATGACCAAATGAGGTTTATTTGTCAACATAGTCTCTAGAAAGAAACAATGCAGTTATTATCCTCTTCAGTGCCACAGGCGAGATATCTCGTCCTAACATGTTTGAACTTATTTCCAATAGTTCTGAACTTCAAAGCTAGATGGAGTTACTAGTTTATTGATGTGACGTTTGTCATTCAGATATGTGTTAATAAATGTTTGTTTAAAAAAATAGTCATTTTACTAAAAAAAAAACTCAACACAGCAACTGTAGCTGTGTAAAATATACACGGTAGTCAACACAGCAACTGTAGCTGTGTAAAATATACACAGTAGTCAACACAGCAACTGTAGCTGTGTAAAATATACATGGTAGTCAACAGAGCAACTGTAGCTGTGTAAAATATACACAGCAGTCAACACAGCAGCTGTAGCTGTGTAAAATATACATGGTAGTCAACACAGCAACTGTAGCTGTGTAAAATGTACATGGTAGTCAACACAGCAACTGTAGCTGTGTAAAATATACATGGTAGTTAATGAGAAGAGTTGAAGGCATGCAAGATTTCTCAGCTCTAGCATCACTCCTTCATAGTCAGCTTATGAACTTTTCAGTTCACCCTTGTAGTATAAATGAGTGACTATTCCACTGTTGAAGAATGTGACAGATAGATATATTTCTTTATTTGCCACAAGGGCGCCCAAGAAAAGGGGACAATACAAAGACATCTGGCGGAAATTTTACATACAGTTGTGTAAAAACGTTTTAACATTAAAATATAACAATCGAAATCCCCAATAAGGGGGAGGCGTTATAAATGGGTTGATAGACAAATAGATACGTTGATAATGAAAGATATATGATAAATGGACATTGTATTAGATAATATGAAGGGCTGAGTATTCCACTGACACGTGTACTCAGGGAGATTCAGTATGACACTGGGTGATCTTTTGAATTACAGATACAATCTATGTTATATTGTACGAGTCTTACTGTGTAAGGGCGGTGGATTGGCAGTATCGGTAGAGGGTCGGACGCCATGCTTTGCAGCATAGAGTTACGGCCCTTTATAGTCTGAGTTCAAATCCCGCCGAGGTTAACTTTGCCTTTTATCCTTATGGGGTCGATAAAATAAAGTATCAGTAATACACTGGGGTAATTGCTGGTTTTGTGCCAAAAGTAGAAACAATTATACTGTACGAGTCTAAATATTTCAGAAACAGTGGGGATTAAGCTAGCATGGGAACCCTGGCAGTCCATCAGGACTGCCAGGGTATTATTTAAGTTAGCAAAAACAAACAAAATTAATTGGAGCCCCTTTAAATATTGTGGAGTCGCTGGGTACAGCCGAGAGAAGCAAATACGTAAAGAACATCTTATGCAAAACAACTGGGGGAGGGGGTAGATCGTAATAAAGTACTCTGAAGACAACACTTGACAAGCATCTTTCCCTAGGGAAAGGTAGCGACATAACAACTACCTGCTAATCGATATATTGATCTATTAGCATCGTAAAACAATGAACTAATTAACTACCTATCTCTGACTTTTGTTTTATTTCCATTGTTCAACACACACACGCACATATCTAGGGATTGTAACGTCAAGTTAATTGTAACGTAATGTAATAACATCATTCTGTCATTTCGATTACGGAAGTTCGATGAGCTTTTGATTGATTCCAGAATCAGGCCCGATCGATACAGATAGAACCTTGAGCTGATCAATCGTGGAACGTACGTCACACTTCAATAAATGTAATGAAAATTTAACACCTCCACCATATTATATATATATATATATATATATATATATATATATATATATATATATATATATATATTAGGTTATGCAAGAAATGCTTAGGATTATCCTGAATGCGGTAATGGTTAATTACTACACTAGATAGAGTTGACGTATGGTGAGGGGTTACTCAAAGAGTTATGGAAGAATAGTTGAAGAAACTCAGTTTCTGATCCTTCTGTATTCCGGAGTGTAGATAAAGAATAAAGAATGAATAATAACAGGTAGACATCATAAAAAAGGTAATTTATTCCGAGTGCTTACAAATGTTTCAACAGTAGTTATACAGCCTAGTCATGCTATGTGCAAATTGGTAATTATTTGTAATTATTTGCAGAAACTCAATTTTCAAATGTTGCTTCTACCGTTTCCTCAGAGCAGAATGCTGTATAACTACTGTTGAAACATTTGTAAGCACTCGGAATAAATTACCTTTTTTATGATGTCTACCTGTTATTATTCATTCTTTATATATATATATATATATATATATATATATATATATAGGAAATTGTTCAAGACTCCGACGGCAGAGCTCAAGCCGTTTCGACGGGTATTTCTGGACTAAATTAAATTTTTAGCGCGGTAGTTTAGCGTTCCTATTACCCACTCTACTACCCAAAGTATTGAGTACTCTGGTGCGTTATGGTCCACCTGGTTCCTTACCACACTTCCTTCGTTATATATATATCTATATATATATATATATATATATATATATTTATATATATTTATATATATATATATTTATATATATTTATATATCTCTATATATATATTTATATTTATATATTTATATTTATATATATATATATATATATATATATATATATATATATATAGGGTGTGTTGACACCACCAACACATCCACCACACCACCATAAACACCATTACCATAAACAACAACACCACACCCACGCCACACACAATAATCAGCCTCAAATACATGCCAATCTGTCTACCGACAATCCCCCCCCACACACACCACAGCCCATCCCAGCCTGCGACCGTCACCACCATCTTATCATCACATCCACCCCCACATACACTACAGGCAAAAACATCCCTATGATCTATTCCACCAATCAAAACAAGCCTTATTGACCAACATATGAACTTCTGACTTTACCATATAGCATGTATTCATTTTCTACTAGCATTTTAAGGGGTGCGTCAAGCTGTGGATTATAGAGTCGGGTAAGATCGATACAGATCGAACCTTGAGCTGATCAGTGGCGAAACGCGCGTCACCTACCAATAAATGTAATGAAGGAGTAACCAATCGTCCTTGTTATCTTTTCAATATATATATATATATATATATATATATATATATATATATATATATATATATATATATATATACATATATATATATATATATATACAGAGGGGGGTGAGATAGAGATAGAGAGAGAGAGAGCATCTTATACAAAATCACTGAGGGGTAAATCCCAATAAAACAATCTAAAAAGAACATTTATATATCCCATATTTTCCTTAGGGATATAGTCTTAGTTCAGGAACCTAAAACTAGGTTTCACTAAGTTCTCTTACTTTAGTGTCCAACAATAACGTTGACCATTCCAATAGATTGAGATAGCTACCGTTAACAGAACAGCTTTTCATCAGAGTGTCATCTCTAAGGTATAAGAATAAATATAAATACACATTAAGAGAAATTACTCCATTCTCATCGAAGCAGTAACTTAGTGAAGCCTAGCTTTAGGTTGCTTAACTAAGACTATATCCCCAGGGAAAGATGCTTGGGAACTGTTCTTTTTTAGATTATTTTATTAGGATCTACTTCTCAGTAATTGTGTATAAGATGTTCTATGTGTATATACATCGTCCCAGGTCTTCCTGAGTATCCCCACTCCGAGGCTTCCATCGACTTTGAGTGCTCTGCACCTTTTTATACAGCTGTCATCCTTCATACGTATCATGTGTCCCTACCAACGTAATCTCCTGCACACTACATCCCATTCCTTTTATGCCTAGTTTCTCTCTCAGTTCCTTATGTTTTGCTGTTCACATGTATTACTATTACACATCCATTGAAGCATGCCAGCTTCAGTGTGTGTGTGTGTGTGACAATGGAAATAAAACAAAAGTCAGAGATAGGTAGTTAATTAGTTCATTGTTTTTCGATTGTAGTAAATCAATATATCGATTAGTATGTAGTTGTTATGTCGCTACCTGTTTCTAGTCTCGAAATCCCTGATCTATCCCACCATCTTCCAAAGAAACAATTATATATATATATATATATATATATGTAAACAGAAATAACAACACAATCGGTACAGTATATGGAAGGGATATATTAGGTTAATGCTTGATATAGCAGGAAGAGGGTCTTAACGTTTCGGACGCTAGTCCTTCATCAGAAGAAAGAATGAGAATTTACAAACATGAGGAAAATACTGAAAACCAAAGTAGAAAATATTACATATTTATTATATTACTGAGATAATTCTCTGTTGCTACTCTGAGTTTCACGGGTATATATTGACTTCTTTTTTATATTTACAGTTGAGAATCGCAAACGGATGAATAAACGGAAGCAGAAGAAAAAAGAGATGAAACCAGAGTTCCACTTCACTGGAGATAAGAAACCTTCAACTAAAGACAATCCTTTAGTGAGGTACTGAAGGATACAATACCCTATATTACTGGTATTGTTAAAAGTGGTGGGGGGAGGGGGGGACAATGAAGTATTGAAGATACACCCCACCTTGTCGCTACATATTATTATTAAAAGTGGTGGTAGTGGTGGTGAAGGGGACAGAAATAATTGAAAGATACCAGTGATATATGTGGGGAAAATAAGATTAAATTTGATGAAGGAATAAATTAAGGAAACTGATTGTCAACATTGATGTAGCTGAAAGACTACCCAGGGGTTCATCAACTGGTACATCAGCTTAGGGCTCAGAAATCAAGGCAGTGCCCCATCAATATCTAATGCTATAAACACAATCTTAAAAAAAAATCTGAACCTCTTTCAATTTTGAGAGCAGCACTCCTTCCTCCCTTGAGTCTGAAAACACTCTTGTTTGGCCTTGCAAAATTCCTCTCAGAGGCTCTAATGGTACCAGTGATATATGTGGCATTAATAAAGCCACCTTGGATGAAGGCAGAGAGAATTAATAGGATTTGGGATTGTTTGTGGAAAAGAACAGAGAAGTACTGAAAGGTTTCTCCCATACCAGTGGCATAACAAGGAATATTAGGATTATAGGGAGATAGTGAGGTATTACAGAATATTTAATTAATTCTGGTATAGATTGTTAATGATGATTGGTGAAGGTGGAGCTTGTTAAAGTGGAAGGGGGACAGTAGAGTATTGAAAGATACCAGTGCTATATGAGGGTCGGCACAAAAGTTCATAGACTGACCAAGATACTCTCATGGAATGACAAAATGAGGTTTATTTTTCAACATAGTTCCTGGAAAAAAACAATGCAGTTATTAATAAGAAGAGTTGAAATGAATGCATGGAGATTTCACAGCTCTAGCATTAATCCTTTATATGAACTTTTCAGACAACCCTTATATGTGGGGATTACCACAGTGGAAGAGACACTACCTACGAGACTGATTAGAAGTGGAAGGTATACCAGATCTGGGGACCAGACCTGAGACTGATGAGAGGTGGAAAGTATACCAGATCTGGGGACCAGACCTGAGACTGATTAGAGGTGGAAGGTATACCAGATCTGGGGACCAGACCTGAGACTGATTAGAGGTGGAAGGTATACCAGATCTGGGGACCAGACCTACGAGACTGATGAGAGGTGGAAGGTATACCAGATATGGGGACCAGACCTGAGACTGATGAGAGGTGGAAGGTATACCAGATCTGGGGACCAGACCTACGAGACTGATTAGAGGTGGAAGGTATACCAGATATGGGGACCAGACCTGAGACTGATGAGAGGTGGAAGGTATACCAGATCTGGGGACCAGACCTACGAGACTGATTAGAGGTGGAAGGTATACCAGATCTGGGGACCAGACCTGAGACTGATGAGAGGTGGAAGGTATACCAGATCTGGGGACCAGACCTACGAGACTGATTAGAGGTGGAAGGTATACCAGATCTGGGGACCAGACCTGAGACTGATGAGAGGTGGAAGGTATACCAGATCTGGGGACCAGACCTACGAGACTGATGAGAGGTGGAAGGTATACCAGATATGGGGACCAGACCTACGAGACTGATGAGAGGTGGAAGGTATACCAGATATGGGGACCAGACCTGAGACTGATGAGAGGTGGAAGGTATACCAGATACGGGGACCAGGCCTGAATTCTTGCAACAGAGTGGAATCCACTAAAGATGCCCAAATGCCAGATAATGGAATTAAACTGGGTGATGGATTAAGTTTACCACCTGAGTAAGCCCCAGCAGGATGTGAACTCAGAACCTGAAGATCTGATTAAATGCTGAAAAGTATTTTGTCCAACACTCTAACAATTCTACTAATCCCTCATCTTGGATGGCACATTATTTTATATGCGGTGAATTGGCAGTATCGGTAGAGGGTTGGACACCATGCTAGGGTGGTGAATTGGTAGTATCGGTAGAGGGTTGGACACCATGCTTTCTAGCATAGTTACGGCCCTTTATGATCTGAGTTCAAATCCCGTCGAGATTAACTTTGCCTTTCATCCTTACGGGGTCGATAAAATAAAGTACCAGTAATGTACTGGGTAATTGCTGGCCTTGTGCCAAAAGTAGAAACAATTATTTTATAAGCCCCTGTGAAGAACGAAAGGTAAAGTTGATCTTGATAAGATTAACAAGAGTTTGATTACATTGTCAAACTAATCATTAACCAGAACAGGTGGGTAGAAGAGTGGGGAAGTCATCATCATCATCATCATCTTCGTTTAACATCAATCTTCCACGCTAGCATGGGTTAGAACATTTCTCATATCAATGGTATAAGTGAGAAGATTATCTGCTGTTGGAGGAAAGAATTCATTCTTTGCAGATTAAAAGGATTTTAAATAAATTTTTAATAAATTTTAAAAGATTTTTGTTTATTGTTGTTTAATTTTCTGTGTTTAACACTTCCATTTCCATATTTTGGAAATAATCAAGAATTTGGAGGGATTTAGTAATATAATTAACTTTCTCAATGTTACATGGTAGTGAGACATGGGCACTGTGTGCAGAAGATCTGCAAAGATTGGAAAGAAATGGAGCTGGCAAGCTTCGATGGATGTGTAATAGTAATATACATGAATGGCAAAGCATAAATGAACCGAGAGAGAAACTGGGCATAAGAAGGATCAGTTTGCATTGGTATGGCCATGTGATGCATATGCCAGATGACAGCTGTATAATAAGGTTCAGGGCACTCAAGGTTGAAGGAAGCTATCGTGAAGGAAGATCCAGGAGACTTGAGATGAGGTGATAAAAGCAGACTTTGCACAATTACACCTCTCAAGGACAACGACACAGGATCATGATCTCTGTCGTTATGTATTAATACAGAAGACTCCCCTTCCCATGTGCACATATTGAAGCATACATCTAGTACATAATACTTTCCCTTACCTCCCCCTCCATCCATACACCTCCTATGCCCTAACACCCATCATTCATCCACACACACCACTAGATCTACTTCTCCAGCCCCCATGAACCTTAGCCCTCAGTTTACACAGTAAAGTGGTCATGTAGGTGTCACGACAAAAAGCATTCGGTCCACACTGTAAATATGGTTGGCATAAGGAAGGGCATCCAGCCATAAAAACCAAGTCAAAATCAGTTCTGTATGAGCAAGACACGGTTACCTGATTTGGCTTGTTTCACTCGTCTAACCCATGCTAGCATGGATGAATGGTCGTTAAACGGTGATGATGATGATATATATATATAGATATAGATATATATAGAATAAGAAAATGTGAAGTAGTTTCAGATGTTAAAGTCCCATATTTCAATGATGACAGTGGGCATGTGGTTCCGCATACCCAGTGCCATGCTCTCATCAGACAGCTTCTTACATAATAAGGTTACGTTCCTGAGGCAATCCAAATTGAAACGACAAGGGAACGAACAAAGATGATGTTCTTGAATCCCTCGCCCATTCCCTTGTGAGCCCTAATTTTCCTCCACAGCTTTGTGCAGGCGCAAATGTGAAGGAAGTTGATCATCTAACTACTACTCCTAAACACAACGAAACTAGCCTAGGCAAGTCCCCCACCACCAATCAATCACCCCATCCAGACCGGTAAGGTAACACGGTCATAGGGTTCATGCCAGCCAGTAAGTTGTAGTTTACTGCTAGTACTACGTCCAGTGGTAGCCGACTGAAACTTTGTGGTAGTGGAAGAGTATAAGTTTCAATAGGTTTCAATGCTACCCTAAATTATGCTTGGACAATAGAATTGACCATCACCCATGATATATATATATACATATATATATATATATATATATATCATCCTTAACTGCTACAAGGGTAAAGGAGATGCCCTAGATAGGAGTAACTATAGAGGCATTAAATTAATCGACCAGGTCATGAAGGTCACGGAAAAAGTAATAGCGCAACTAATCAGAGAGAGAATTGATCTAGATGAAATGCAGTTCGGGTTTGTGTCAGGCAAAAGTACCACAGACGCTCTTTTCATTGTACGACAACTACAGGAGAAGTACCTAGCTAAAAGTAAACCCCTATACTTAGCTTTTGTCGACTTGGAGAAAGCCTTCGACAGAGTCCCCCGTTCCATTATCTGGTGGGCTCTCAGAAAACTAGGTGTTGATAAATGGCTTGTGAGAGCTATACAAGCCATGTATAAAGAAACAGTCAGCAAGGTTAGAATTAACAACGAATATAGTGAAGAGTTTAGCGTAAAAGTTGGTGTTCATCAGGGCTCTGTTCTCAGCCCCCTACTATTTATTATTGCCCTTCAGGCTATAACAGTGGAGTTCAAGACCGGCTGCCCATGGGAACTCCTATACGCAGATGATCTAACGCTCATAGCTGAATCAATGGCCGAACTAGAGAAGAAATTCCAAACATAGAAACACGGCCTAGAAACAAAAGGCCTTAAAATTAACCTGGCTAAGACTAACGTTCTAGTTTGTAGGAAGGAAAATAGGGCGCCGGTCCCATCCGGGAAATGGCCATGCTCAGTGTGTAGGAAAGGAGTAGGTAGAAACTCCATTTTATGTCCCAAATGCAAAGTATGGGTGCATAAAAGATGTAGTGGGATCACAGGTAAGCTAACTAAGAACATAGATTTTACATGTGGCCGATGTTCTGGTGCAATAAGTAGCAGCAAGTGCCCACAAAATACTAGCTCTTTCAATTGCGCAGAGGGTTCTATAGAAATAGTGGACAGCTTCCGTTACCTGGGTGACAAGATCAGCAGTGGGGGAGGGTGCTCTGAAAGTACAGTAGCTAGAGTCAGAACTGGATGGAAAAGTTCAGAGAGCTTATACCACTATTATCCGCTAAAGGGTTCTCCCTAAAAATGAAAGGCAGGCTGTATGATGCCTGCATACGAACAGCAATGTTGCATGGCAGTGAAACCTGGGCATTGTGTGCAGAGGATATACGCAGACTAGAGAGGAACGAAGCTTGTATGCTCCGCTGGATGTGTAATAGTAATATACGTGAACGGCAAAGCATTAACGAACTAAGGGAAACATTAGAAATAAGAGGGATCAGATGTTGTTTACTCGAGAGAAGGCTACGTTGGTATGGTCACGTGATGTGCATGAAAGACGACAGCTGTATAAAAAAGTGCAGGGCAATAAAAATAGACGGTAGCCACGGAGTAGGCAGACCCAGAAAAACCTGGGACGACTTGATAAATTCCAACCTCACACACTTACACCTCTCCAAGACAATGTCACTGGACCGAGATCTTTGGTGGTACTCAGTAATAGAGAAGACCCGCCTTACCTAAATACAAAGTAAAACCTACTACAGTCAGTAGGCACCTCTAACAAAATACACCCCCGTCCCACTACCCCCACCCTATCCACACAGCCCCTTTCAATGTAAAGTTATGTTGGTAACACAACATCCAGGCCGAAACAAATGAGGTCGTGTAGGTGTCACGACAAAAAAAACACACAGTCCACGCTGTAATGTGGCCATGTAGGTAACACGGTAAAAACCTCCCAGTTCCACACTGTAAATGTGGTTGGTGTTAGGAAGGGCATCCAGCCGTAGAAAACCCGCCAGACAGTCCTATGCGAGCAAGACAACCACTCTTGCCTCAAGTGGGAAAACTCCCGTCCAAACCCATGCAAGCGTGGAATATGGACGTTAAACGATGATGATGATAATATATATATATGTATATATATATATACCAGCGTACTTAAAACATTCAAACATTAACTAAATACGAACTCAATACATGTAAGTAAAGTGTAAGATTTGTTGAAGAGAAAAGTGGCAGTGACTTTGAAGTATAATAAAATCGAAGTTTTGGCTGTGGCCAAGCTAACAATATACAATTAGGAATGTGCAGCAAAGCACTTGATAAGGTTGTGTCACCTTAGAGTAATAACATACGTTAGATAGCTTGACAAATTGAAAACTGCAACAGGTGAGCCCAGCCACATAATACCAAAGCAACAAAAATCCAATCAGATCAGATAAATAAACCTGGACCATCTTGAACGATATTAAGCAATACCTCCGATAGGTTTCTATGAATCCAAAATCAACAATCCTACTTGCGCAATATGCAAGTTTATGGTATTCGATGACCGAACTGTGGACTCATGTTGTCAACAGGCTTCTGTTGTGCCTCGAACCGGTGTGAAGTGTAGCAGTAACCCACTGCCAATGGTAGCAGTCAATGTTTCACTATCACGTGCTTCTTCCCCAATAAGGGAAGTAACCCCCGGTTTTTGGTGGGCAAATTCAAAGTGTGAACAAAGGAATTGATTCCATCCCACAAACCGAATAATTATTACTATATATATATATATATAATTATTATTATTAAAAAACATTTCTCAATGCAGTTACTTGCTACCTAAGGTTTCAAAGCGTACTCTAGCACAGGTAATAGAGACACTATATATGCTTGTGTTGCTTATCTTTCAGGTAGGAATAAAATGATCTCGTTTGATGATCCTGCAAGTGCGCAGGTGAAACTCCAGAGTAACAAGGCTAAATACTTGGCCATTAAATGAATATATATACATATATCATCATCATGATTTCCTCTCCATTGTTTCATGCTTACATGTGTGTGTGTGTGTGTATATCATCATTTCATTTTACGTCCGCTTTTTCCCTGCTTGCAAGGGGTGGGACGGGAACTGATTCTGGCTTGATTTCTACAGCTGGATGCCCTTCCTAATACCAACTTCATTTACAGTGAGTGCTGGGTGCTTTTTTGCTGTGGCACCTCCACGTCTACTTTGCAGTGGAATGATATGGACCCCAGTCCCTATCATCTCATTTCTACAGATGAGTAAACTGAAGCAATGTGAAATAAAGTGTCTTGCTCAAGGAAACATCACCCGGTCTGAGAATTGAACTCACAATCTTTCGATTGCAAGGCCAATGCTCTAACCACTAAGCCATGTGCCTCCATGTATATGTATATATACACACACACACACAATTACTGTAAGGAAGCAAATTTGTAGATTCATTAGAACATTGGATAGAATGCTTTGTTCTATTTGTTCTGGCTCTCTCCACTCCGGGTTCAAATCACACAAAAATCTCAACTTTTCCTCAGGGTTAATGAAAAATATCAATCCTGTACTGAAGTTGATGTTTTCCTCTATATCTCTTTCTTTCCTTCTCTGGAAAAGACCCAGAGTTATGGGTCTATACACACATATACTTACTGTACATAGATACTTACTCTCTCTCTCAATATATATACTTATTGCCTTTTTCTATTGTGTGGTCAACATAGCTATTATATCTTCCCACTTCAATACTTCATGTAAACTGTCCATCTTTTTGTAGCTTTACATTATTGTTGTTGTTTTTGCCAATCCTGTTGTAAACATTAAACACTGCAGGTATTTTTCATTTCTTCATACACCATTATATGTATTGTCTGTCCAGTGTAAACACAATTCTGTATAAACAGCCATTAACACATTAGCTTGTGTAAATAACAACTTATTAATTGGTGGTTGTTAAAAACAAACAAATAGCAGTCATCTGTGATCAATGGTATCCAGGTAACATTGATTTACCAAGAGGACAAATATATGGTCATCTGTCCTGTTAGATCTAGCAGTGGACACAGCATGGTCAAATTTAGGTAAATGATAGATTTAAATATAATGATCAACTAAAATCATGAATAAACAAGGGGCCTTTTGTTTGAAGTACAGCCAGTGATCTGAAATCAAATAAGATACAGGTGTGGTTAAGTAGTTTGCTTCACAATTATAAGGTTCTAGGTTCAATCTCAATGCATTGCCTCTGGGGTAAATGTTATTTACTATATGCTTGGGTCAATCCAAACCATTTAAGTGAGTTGGATAAATGGAAACTGGAAGCTTGTTTGGTGGACTGTACCTGTCTGTAATTCAAAGAGCTAGCCTTTTCACACACTGTGCCATGCTGAATCTCCCTGAGAATTACATTCACAGTAAATATATCAGTGAAATACACAGCCACTTACTCTGTAATACAAGATGGACTGTGTGTGAAATTCAAAGGTCCAATCTTGACACACACTGTCATGCCGAATCTCCTTGAAGGGTACATTAAGAGTACATATGTCAGTGGAATACTCAGTTACTTATACTATAATACAAGATGGACTCTACCAGCCTTGTCACACACAATCTCCCAAAGAATTAACCCTTTACCATTTACATTACTCTATATATACTATTGTATTTTCACAGTAAAAGCTTTACCTCACATAATATCGAATCTATGAGATTTTGTTATTATCTATTTTGAGAACAATACCTTAACATCAGTATGAGTAGCCAGTTATGGCTGGTTTGAACAGAAAGAGGTGAGAGAATTCAGGCTGGATATGGCCGGTTTAAATGCTAAAGAGTTAAGGGCACATGTGTCCCTGGAATGTACAGCTTCTTGCACATTAATTTCAGGAAGAGTAATTTGGTAGGGAAAGTCAATTACACTGGTTCTTCATTTTATCAAACTTGGAAAGATGAAAATCAAAGTTGACCTTAATCAGATTTGAACTCAGAATGTAAAAGGCTGTTACTAAATGCTACAATACATTTTATCCGATGCTCTACTGATACGGTCAATCCACCTCCCATAAGATAAAATAATAAAAATATAAATTTTAAAACAAAGAAAAAAACCATTAAATGGTTTTTTTTTCTAGTTTATCTTCTCTGGAAAGATGAAAGGCAAAGTTAATCCTTTTGGGAATTGAACTCAGAATGCTGGAAAATAACAACAACAATAAATAATAATTTCTTTATTGGCCTCAGAGCCTCATAAATACATAGAAATTTTTTTATATGAAATGGCTAGAGTTATGTCACCCATACACAGATATTCCAAGAGAAATTACATGGGAAAAGATAAAAATATAAAACAATTTGATAGAAAGGGAAGTGGATGTTGTAAGAAACATCTAAAATGGTTGGTGCCAGGAAGAACATCTGGCTGTAAAACAGTGTTTCAATAAAGGACTCATGATAAGTACGGGGTCTGCAACACTTTAACAGGAAAACTTACTTTAACCCTTCTGTTACCAGCCTGGACCAAACTGGCTCTGTTTCTATGAAATAAAATCACCCATTTTAAATGTTTCCAATTTAAATTAAAATCTTCCAACATAATTTTATATAAGAACCTAAGTTACTCTCTTAGTAATGAATTAGTTGATAATTTTAGTAAATCCCTCAAAATTCTTCATTAATTCATTGAAATAGAATGTATTTTATTAGAAATAGTTATGAAAGGCTTAACATGCTTGTTATTAATTACAGAGATACAACACTGTATATTCTATTTATATATAACCCACACTGTAACAGGGGTGGTACCACAGTAATTACTGTGGTACCATTCCTGTTACAGTGTGGGTTATATATTGCAGCTATTGTTTTGTACTTTTCTAGAATTTCTTGCTAATGAGGTTTCATTTGGTTTGTTAATTCAAATGTTTATAGTATCTTTACTAGTGAACAAATTGCAGTGAAAAATTGTAGTATTAAAATAAAGACTTTAATTTTTAATATAATGCAGTCATAGTGCTGTTTTGTACTTTTCAAGAATGTCTTTTTAATGTGGGTTCATGAAGTACAGGACATTAAGAGTTAAAAAATAGTCTTCCACCGCTTTATCTCTGTATATTATGAAATAGTATTGTTTCAAATTTTCTTAAAATCTTCTAAAGTTTTATTGAAAATTTTGCCAAAAATTTTCTCAAATATTTCATGAAAATGTTTCCACAAAATTTTACCAAATATTTTTCTCAAAGTTGTTTTAAAAATCTTCAGCAAAATTTTTGCATGTCCTAAACAATCGTTTTCTTCCCCTCACTGCAGTTTCCACCATCACCTTCACATCTCCATTATCTCCTCTATTGTTATCATCCATCTCAATGAGTTAAATGCACCATTCATCTTCTCTTTTGAGCCAGATGTAGTAACTCACTTTCTCAGCTGCCTCACATAATGCCCCCAAAAAGTGTTTCCTCTCTGTTGCCAACAGTCCAAGGCCCCTGAAGAGTGAGTCAACCTTGGTTCCGACAAATCCTTTGACTAATATCTCTATAGGGAAACAAGAGACCTCCCATCTGCAGCTTTCACAGAGTACAACCAGCTCACTGTACATCCTGGCCTTACTGTTAAATGTTCACTTCCCAAGTGAAGAAAGCTCCCCCATCTTCACCACCTTCCTTTCCTTGCTCCACAAGACATGGTTGGGTCTTTTAATGGTAATAAGGGGAAAGTGGTATTTGCTGTCCAAGTCAACTGAGACCACCCAGATAACCTCCCATTTTGGGTCAGTCTTCTTTCGTACAGTGTTCTCCAGCCTGTTGGTCAGAGTAGGACACTTTTTGTGAACTTTGTATGGCACTCCTTCCTGGCTAGACACACTCTTAGATAATGTTTTTCTGATAAGTCCCAGATTTCCTTTATTCAAAGGTCATCAAGGTCAAATTGTGTTCTGGGTGCTATTAACATTGGTATCCTAGCATTGTTGACATCGGGATATCTTGGAGATTATCACTATATGCATTGCACAAGTGTGACTCCAGTTCTTCCTTGCTGCATGTCAGGTTACCATTTCTGCTCTCCCAGAACAGTAAGGATCTTTGACAACTCTCCTTTGTCTCTGTTGCCTGAGCCATCTCCTTTCCTTTCTTCTCTCAATTCGCACCAGCTGGCAGAGGCACTTCTTATCATTACAGCATTTTTAAAGGTGTTTTTTCTACTTCCCTTGCTTCAATCCATCTGCTCCTTAACAACTCCCTTTTCACCTCTTCTATGAGGCAACTCCTCTTGCTTTTGCCTCCTAGTAATTCTTACCATCTCTACTTAGTGTACCAAACCATTCCTCACCTGTGTGGTAGATTGAAGCAGCAAGTATCTAGAGCTCTTTTACTGACAGTCACTTCTTCATTTTGCCTTCCATCTTCTTCAGTGCTGCCCATTTGAACTCCTTGTAGGTAGAAAGTTCATTTTCTTTGGGTCATCTGATCTTCATTAACTTGCCCCCACTATCTGTGGTGTGCTTCTTGAGCACTATCAATGCTTATCATCTGATTGACATTGCAATGCTGTATATACAATCTCTACCCATGAATCCGAAGCCCTTTCAGTGTACTAAACTGCTTCCTACAGCACATCTGCTCAAGCTTTTCAGAACTGCAGAAGTTTAAGTCACTATCAGTTTTCATGTCCAAGTTCATTTCTGGTTCATTAATGATATGACCAGTAGCCCTTATTCTCCCTCAATTTCCAGAGCAATGAGGGCATACCTCTATATTTTCTTTTGTTGCATGAAGTTTTGTTAGGTGAAGAGGTGCAGGCATGGCTGAGTGTTTAAGAAGTTAATTTTTCAGCCACATGGATTTTGGTTCAGTCACATTGCATGGTACCTTTAACAAGTGCCTTCTACTAGAGCCTTGGCTTGACCAGAGTGGAATTTGTTAGACAGTAATATAAATATATAGGTTATGAACTAACAGCACCAGTTGTTAAGCAATATAAACATAAACACAGATATATTCAGGAACCAATAAACACATATACATGTGTACACATGTATATGTGTACACATGTATATATGTAAACATGTATATGTGTACACATGTTTATGTGTACACATGTATATGTGTGTGAACCTTTTAACATCATGACTGTGCTTGCCCCCATGTGTGAAATAAAGTGGGAAAATGCATAAATAAAACAACTAAAAAAACTCAGATTAATTACATATTCATTCAGGTAGAACATTGTTATGTAGCTGATCAAATTTAGTAACCATAGCATCCAAATCGATTTTAATACACATTATGAAGTGGATAGATATTTTTACTGAATCGAAACTTATTGATGTTTTCTACCCGTTTTTCATTCCCTACTGGATCAACAACTCAGGTAGTTTTAAGTTTACCTGTCTACATTGGCCAGGTGAAGGTTGGAAAGCGGGTGCTCCTTGGGTCAGGTGGTTAGCTGTGGCAATTGGCACCTACGTGGAATTTGAACTCAACATGTAAAGAGCTGGAATACATATTTAAGGAATCTTGTCCAATACACTAACAAATTTCATGAATCCATTGCTCAGGTCAGGTATTTTATTTATTGACCTTGAATAAAATAAGGGCAAAGTTTGACTTAGGTAGAATTAGAACTTAGAGCAGAGAACTAGAATGACTACTACAAAACATTCCATACAATGCTTTAACTCTGCCAATTTACCACTTTACTCACTGAACACCTCCATAATTTAGAGACATAAATGTTATGACAGAAATGTCCATTTTTAAACACATCAAGACAACTGTGTTATTTCCTATCACAAAATTTTGCAGTGAAGTGACATTTGTTACTTTAGTATGACATACAATATTCAATGATTGTTTAGCAAACCAGTAACCAAAGAAGTTCCAGTTTGTCCTAAGTAAGGAGCAGGTCTCATGATGGAAAGTTTGATGTAGTTCAGGGCCAGGTTAAGGCTTGCATGGAAAATATGAAGATAAGAACAGAGAATGTTTAGGAAGTTGGCAGAGTGATTAGGGGACAAAATAGTTTGCAGTATTTCTTCTGGATCTCTGAGTTCAAACCTTGCAAGGATCAACTTCGCCTTTGGGGGTCGATAACATAAAGTACCAGTCAAAGGCAGTGAATTGTTAGGTCAGATGAGTTATGTAAGGAAGGAGATATGGATATGAACATTTTGATCAATCTTGGAAAGGCATTGATCTCTAGCAAGACATGGTACATTATATTAAACAGGTAGAGAACACACACACATACGTGCAGACACACACACACACACACATTGAGATCTGATCTGCAGATTAGAGCAGCTCAGAAGTGAGAAAAAATTCAACATTAAAGACAGAGTATTGTATAAATAGATTTATTCATATTCTTACAATATATATACATACATATATATATATATATATATATATATATATATATATATATATATATATATATATATACACATACACACACAAATAATAACATTCAAGAAGTTATAAAGGTCCAATAATTGAGAGAGAGAAATTTAAAATTGTGAAGTTCATGCATTTCATAATGAGTAATAATGTAGAGGAGAAAAAGGAAGTATCTGAAATTAAGGTAACAAACTATGTTAAAGACCTGTTTTTCAAGGGAGCTTACTGGTCAACAGCAGACACACACGTAGAAATATCTGGAGTGAAAAAAGAAAAAGGATAGCAATACTCAATCGGGAAGAGGGCTGATAGATTATATTATTTATTTAGGTTCATACACGGAATTAAATTTTGATCCCTCTTATATTCTGGTGATATAATCAATGTTGGGCCTTGAAACCTTAGGTAGCACTTTTGTTCTGTGTATGAAAATCAATAAATAATATAATACATGTAATAAATGACTAATAACTTTCAAAAGACCAGTTCAATGTGGTATAAATATAGAAAATAAAACAAAGTAATGAGAGTTCAGGACTTATACCATCTTTTCAAATGTGAAATGGAAATGGTTCAAAACAAAAATGAATGATTGATGTGTTCTTCCTTAACTGCATGAGAGCATTTGTGTTCTACAAGTCACATGTAAAAAAATGTAGCTCCTTGTACATCAGAAGTACTGTCTGGATGCTGCACATACGGATCAAGGAGCATATGACAACAAAAGCTTCTTCTGTTAAAAAACATCTTGTTAGATGACACAGCCAAGACATTGAGGTCACCATAGAGGCAACGGAAAGGAATGTGAGCAAGTTAAGAATCAAAAAGGCCATTATCACCAACAAGAAAAAACAGAGATAAATAATAGAGTGGAAATACGCGAAACAGATTGGCTACTATAACCTTTCTACACTTGTGTATTTCAGACATGTAGACCAGTTAAGGAAGAACACACCAGTTGTTTGTTTTTGTTTTCAACCATTTCCATTTCACATTTGAAAAGAGAGTATTACCCTGAAATATGTTGAAATATACTGAGTAAAACATTGTTTGGTTTGTAATCCTTTGCCCATTATTTCAACCACATTGTAATAACCTTTAGAAACTTAGTCATTTATTACATATCTCACAATACTTTGTATTAATTAACTATTCTAACATCGGTAGAGGGTCGGACGTCATGCTTTGCAGCAAAGAGTTACGGATCTTTATGGTCTGAGTTCAAATCCTGCCGAGGTTAACTTTGGCTTTCATCCTTACGAGGTTGATAAAATAAAGTACCAGTAATGCACTGGGATAATTGTCGGCCTTGTGCCAAAAGTATATATACATATATACATATATATATATACATATATATATACATATACACATATACATATATACATATATACATATACATATATATATACATATACATATATACATATATATATATATATACATATATACATATATACATATATATATATATATATATATATACATATATATATATATATATATATACATATATATATATACATATATATACATACATATACATATATACATATATATATATAGAAGACCCGCCTTACCTAAATACAAAGTAAAACCTACTACAGTCAGTAGGCATCTCTAACAAAATACACCCCCGTCCCACCACCCCCACCCCATCCAAACCGCCCCTTTCAATGTAAAGTTATGTTGGTACCACAACATCCAGTCCGAAACAAATGAGGTCATGTAGGTGTCACGACAAAAAAACACACAGTTCACGCTGTAATGTGGCCATGTAGGCAACACGGTAAAAACCTCCTAGCCCCACACTATAAATGTGGTTGGTGTTAGGAAGGGCATCCAGCTGTAGAAAACCCGCCAGACAGTCCACGCTGTAATGTGGCCGTGTAGGCAACACGGTAAAAACCTCCCAGCCCCACACTGTAAATGTGGTTGGTGTTAGGAAGAGCATCCAGCTGTAGAATACCCGCCAGATAGTCCTATGCGAGCAAGATAATCACTCTTGCCTCAAGTGGCAAAACCCCCATCCAAACCCATGCAAGCGTGGAACACGAACGTTAAACGTTGATGATGATGATGATGATGATGATGATATATATACATACATATATATATATATATATATATACATACATATACATATATACATATATATATATATATATATACATACATATACATATATACATATATATATATATACATATATATATATATATATATATATATATATATATATATATACATATATACATACATATATACATATATACATACATATATACATATATACATATATATATACATATATATATACATATATACATATATATATACATATATACATACATATATACATACATATATACATATATATATACATATATACATATATATATACATATACATATATATATATACATATATATATATACATATATATATACATTTTTATATATATATACATATATATATATATATATATATATATATATATATATATATATATATATATATATATATATATACATATATACATATATATACATATATATATATATATACATATATATATACATATATACATGTATATACATATATATATATATATATATATACATATATATACATATATACATATATACATATATATACATATATATACATATATACATAATTAACACTTAACATTTAATATTCTATCATAGTATTTCATTATAATACCATTATAAATTTTAAAGGATTGTAAATAAAACGAGTAAATCAGACAAAGTTGGAATTCCTCTTATTAATATAATCTTCTATACACAATCATACACACCCGTGTATATTTATCTATCTCTCTCTATATATATTCCTATTGTGTATATGCCAACATGTCTGGAAAGCAACAAAATAAATCAACAGAATCAGAAAGAATTCTAAAGGAGATATCATCGAAATTATCAACACTTATCACGATGATTGACACACAATCCTCTATTTTAAAGGAAATAGAAAAACAATCTACAGACGGAAAACTTATAACTGAACATATAAAGTCTGAAATTAAGAATGTAGCTGAAATTATACCAACAGTTATCAAAGATACAAGAGAAAACCTACCACAACCCCCTTGGATGTCAGAACTAAACGAAAGAAATTTGGAAAACAAAACACTTTGAATAAGAAAAGAAATGTGGAAGACATGGAAAACATTTCTTAACATAAGAAAACAAAACTTCTGGAAAGCATACAAATGCGAAAAATATGTCGAAACACATTCGAAATGGCTCTCTCTAACGGCACCCATACTCCCTCGTAAATACCTAATTACAGAAATTGCAGGAGAACCAGAAGAAGAAACAAAACTCCGATGGGAACTTACATTGACAAAATTCAGGACCGACATCTCCATTTCTCAATGTAAACAATCCCGCTACAAAGCCAAATATGAAGCTGTAGCAGTTGCCTCCCCTGTGACTCACAACCCCAATAGATTAACAACATCTAGACGGGAAGTAGAACCCTTTCTGTAACTTCCGGTCAGAACCCTATAAAACTAACAACTTTAAGTTCTCACTCTCTCATTTGCCCTTCCGGCGCCTGGCCTTCGCCAGGCGTCTTCTGCCAGCCTGCGTTTGCCTGGCAATCAAAACGGTAACTACTAACTTTGCTCCATTCTTTCGTTTATTCATTGACATGTCAACTATACTGTTAAATTGTTGATTAAATATTATACACACAAACCATGTCTCCTTGTTACATTCATACAACCCAGTATCTCCGCTATATTGGTGACCCCGACGTGATAATGTGTCTGCAATTATGTTGTGCGAACCGGCAATGTGCTGGATATCGTTTGTAAATTGTGAAACGTAGTCCAGGTGCCTTATCTCTCTGGGCGAATATCTGTCGGCTTTGGCCCTCAAAGCGAAGGTCAACGGTTTGTGGTCGGTAAAAACCGTAAAATTTCTCCCCTCAAGGATATGAAAGAAATGTTTCACCGACAGATATATGGCTAGTAATTCCCGCCCAAACGTGCTATAACGCGTTTCTGCTGGTTTCAACTTCCTCGAGAAAAATGCCAAAGGTTGTTGGTTTTCCGCGTAAGACTGCTGTAAAACTGCTCCCACAGCGGTATCAGATGCATCAACACAAAGCGAAAGCTTGGCCTCTGGTACCTGGTGGGCTAGCAAAGAAGAACTAGCGAGGGCTGTCTTGGCAGACTGGAAGTCCTGAAGCTGTCCTTGTGTCAAGGAAATGTCTTCATTCTTCTTACGACGATTTTTTTAAATGTCAGTAAGGGAAGATAACCAATTAGCACAAGCCAGAGAATTTATTTTTGCAGCACTCTTCCTGTGAGAAAATCCATTCGGAGGTTGGAAATTTCACGACATACCACAGAACAGAAACCACCTGCATTCATTCTCTGGAACACACTTTCTTTCCTGCTGTCATGTGATTGCACACCTGTGAACTATATTTTGTACATTTGAACTTTGAGCTCTTCTCTTACTTTATTACATTGTATCTTTGGGTGATGGATAGATAGATGTCCAGCCGTTCTCTGGCCAAGAGCGGTTGGCTACCTTGACATCTATCATTGATTTTTGCAAACATTCTTTTGTCGTAATTTTCATGCCTGTTACAACATTCTCGCCAACTTGCTACATATTTCATTCGATTTTTATATTCTAAAATTCTGGCGTGAGGTTATGTAGCAGTTGCCTCCCTTGTGACTCACAACCCCAATAGATTAACAACATCTAGACGGGAAGTAGAACCCTTTCTGTAACTTCCGGTCAGAACCCTATAAAACTAACAACTTTAAGTTCTCACTCTCTCATTTGCCCTTCCGGCGCCTGGCCTTCGCCAGGCGTCTTCTGCCAGCCTGCGTTTGCCTGGCAATCAAAACGGTAACTACTAACTTTGCTCCATTCTTTCGTTTATTCATTGACATGTCAACTATACTGTTAAATTGTTGATTAAATATTATACACACAAACCATGTCTCCTTGTTACATTCATACAACCCAGTATCTCCGCTATAAAGCTATCGATGACCAAATTGAAGTTGAAATGTCAAAGCTAACGACTGGTATTATAGCTGAAAAACTACGAGAACTATGGATCAGAGATATCTCAAAAGAAGAAAACAAATCAAGAAAGGTATGGCAGCAGAAGCAATTATTTCTCGACGAATATGCTGCAAATTACGGTAAAGACTCGGGAACCCTGAGAAAAAGCATTAAAAGTGGACAATCTCACCAACACAACATACGCCAGAACACGTGCCAACACAAACACTCACCTTACCTTGAATCAAAGAAGAACTGCGGTAATAACTCTTCGTTTTTTCTACAAAAACACCCTATCGCACACAACATGAACAAAAAGCACAAACACGATAGATATTCCTTTGACCAGACCATGAGAAGTAGTAAAACCAGGAGATCATTCTCAAGATCTCAACAGAGACTACCCACAAGGAATGTGGAAACAAAACGTAGAATAACCAGATCACTCTCAAGATCTCAACAGAGATTACCCACAAGAAATGGAAAAATAATATACATAATACCAAAAATAGGACAAAATACATAACGAAACCAAATATAATATCACGACCAAAAGTTCATCAAGCGAACACCAACAGGAATATAAATCCTGAACAGAGAAAAATCCATTTTTTAACGTCAGGACAACAAAAACTGGAAAAAGAAAAACTCCAGAAGGAAACATACCCAAAACAACTGTACCCGTAGATCCTAAAATAATTAATTTATCCAAAAGAGATCTTGACAATGATGAAATGCAAATTCTGTCAAAAGGACTGAAATTCACACCGACTCCTACAGTCAACCACCAAGAACTGAAGGAGGATACCCAAGAATTCTGTCGAAAATTACGTCTTGTAGAATTCTTCGCTGATAAAAGTAATGAGAGTGATGAATCACTAGTAAAGAATAAATCAAATTTCACTCCCCCAAAAGGAAGAAATATCTATCTCGACCAATACATTGATATCCTGTTTAAATTTCCTCTTAGACGTAATACTAATGTTAGACCAAACATTAACAAATCAGAAATGTCTGCACTTAAACGTATACAAAATGATAAAACAATAATAATTAAACAAGCAGATAAAGGGGGTGCAGTTGTTATAATGGATGCTGAATACTACAAGGATTTGGTTGAGGAACAACTGAAAGACACAACATTCTATCATGAAATACCGTCAAATATAGACCACAACATCATGAAGAAGATCAACAACCTGGCTTCAAAATACCACAACTCACTTACTGATAAGGAAAGAGACTACATCACTAATTTTGAGCCAAAACCCAGCAACCTGTATGGCCTACCGAAAGTTCATAAGTCAAAAGAAATACAACTGGCAGTAAGAGAACAAAACAGTGAGTACATTAAATTACTACACCCAAAAGACTTAAAACTTAGACCTATTATAGCTGGTCCAACATGCCCACCCACCGTCTAAGCAATTTTGTTGACATTATTTTGAAACCACTATGTATTCACATAGCCAGTTTCATCCGGGATGATATCGACTTCCTGTCCCATCTTCCCAAAACCACGGAAACGAATTCACTTCTACTTAGTTTTGATGTGGTAAGCCTTTACACCAACATTACACATGATTTAGGAATAAAGGCGGTTAAATACTGGGTGGAAAAACATAGAGAAGTGATTCCCATCAGATTCACAGCGCCATTTATATTAGACGCAGTTAAACTTATTCTGGAAAACAACACGAAGTTTTCTCCCGTTTACGCGAACTCTGTAATGGGATACTTAGAACAACAACTCTACCAAGAAATAGAGGAAAAATATAGTACTGACTTTAGAAAGTACATTGAAAAATCTTGGAAGAGATACCTTGACTACTGTTTCATCATCTGGACAGAATCTCTAGATACTCTGGATGAGTTCAATATCCTCCTGAATAACCTACACCCATCTCTCCAATTCACAAAAGAGATGAGTAGGACCAAATTACCATTCCTAGATATAATGATAATCAAAAACGACACCACCATTACCACGGATATATATTATAAACACACAGACACCCATCAATATCTGAATTTTAAGTCGTGCCATCCACCTCATACAAAACGCAACATCCCATACTGCCTAGCCAGAAGAATTTGTACCATTGTAGAAGATACGAATACCATGTACAAACGCCTAACAGAACTAAGAGAATTTTTGCTCAAACAAAAATACCCATCTCTACTTATAGAAAATGGCATACAGTGGGCTTTAAAAATACCTATACAACAACTTAGGACAACCCAAGGAAGAAGAAACTGTAGCAAGAGTTGCCTCCCTTGTCATGACAATCACATCACCGCTCTCTAGACAGGAAGTAGCTGGAGTTACTTCCCGTTGGAGTGATAGAACCCTTTTTGTCACTTCCGGCCGGACCCTATAAAAGGAACAGGTTAGGACGATCTCTCCCTCTCGCCTCCTGAATCCCAAAGTGTTAGCAACACCTGTGACCTTGTCATGAAATGATTCCTCTCTCATTTGCCTTTTCGGCCAGGCGTCTTCGGCCAGCCGCGTTCGCCTGGCAACCAAACGGTAACTAATAACTTTGCTTCATTCTTTCATCTATTCATTGACATGTCAACTATACTGTTCTATATAACCACAAATTGTTGATTAAATATTATACACACAAACCACGTCTCTCTTGTTATATTCATACACACCAGTAAATTGCTATAAGTGGTGACCCCGAAAAAAAGAAAAAAATAGCAGAATCTGGTGTTGTGTGAGTAACATTACGAATACGCAGCAAATTGTATTGACAAACTAGGAAAATACGCAGACACAGAAATGAACACACGCACATGTGAAATTCTCGTTCAGGCAGACTCTTTTTCTCTTACAAACGTGTCGTACATCAACTAACTCTCGCATTTCACTGTATATATATATATAAGAAATTTGTTTTTTTTTACACATTTCAACATGAACATTTATTTTCGATGAATCTCAACTATTGCCTTTTTTCATCGTTTTCTTCATCGTTCAAGTTTTTTTCATCGTTCACAAAAAGAATTGAACTCGCCATATTTGTTATACTAAGTGAAGCCTTTCTTTCTTTTTCATCATATTGTCACTTTCACACACACATTTTTTCAAAATGGCTGCCAACGACCTGTTGCACTATCATTTTCGCGCCATTTTCTCGCGCAATAGAAATATTTTTTTTTCAACTTAACCTTGTTTTGGCACGTGTAGGCAGCACAATTCTCGACTCACGGAGATAACCACACGCCACAGATAACGTTTCTCGCCAAGGATTCTCCAGCCTTAAGCTATATTCTCCTATTTGCCGGTTTAAAAATTTACCACGTAAATTTGCCGTTGAAAACTACGCATTTATTCAGAATGCTTATTTCTTTGGTCGCTGGCCTCTTGACTCTTCCAGGTCAACGCATTCTCAACATCGACCATCAACTTCGGCTGTTATTTCTAGCACTTTTCGCAACTCATTTTTTCTTGAAAATTTTTTTACTGTGAATTTAAACATCGAATACGCTCACTCCGCGAGACAACTACATCAACAGCAAGACAGCTTCATCAACAACCAAAAACCAGCAGAACAAGCCAGAGAATTTATTTCTGCAGCACTCTTCCTGTGAGAAATTCCCTTCGGAAGTTGGAAATTTCACGTTATACCGCAGACCAGAAACCACCTGCATTCATTCTCTGGAACACATTCTTTCCTGCTGTCATGTGATTGCACACATGTGAACTGTATTTTGAACATTTGATCTCTTCTCTTACTTTGATTACATTGTATCTTTGAGTGATGGATAGATAGTTCTCTGGCCAAGAGCGGTTGGCTACCTTGATATCTATCATTGATTTTTGCATGCATATATTTTACGGTTTTCCTTTTATTGCAAATATTATTTTTTCTCATAATTTTCATGCCTCTTACATGCTCGCCATCTTACTCCATGCATGTTTCATTCGATTTTTATGTTTTAAAAATCTGGCGGAGGTAATGTAGCAAGAGTTGCCTCCCTTGTCATGACAATCACACCACCGCTCTCTAGACAGGAAGTAGCTGGAGTTACTTACCGTTGGGGTGATAGAACCCTTTTTGTCACTTCCGGCCGGACCCTATAAAAGGAACAGGTTAGGACGATCCCTCCCTCTCGCCTCCTGAATCCCAAAGTGTTAACAACACCTGCGACCTTGTCATGAGATGATTCCTCTCTCATTTGCCTTTTCGGCCAGGCGTCTTCGGCCAGCCGCGTTCGCCTGGCAACCAAACGGTAACTAATAACTTTGCTTCATTCTTTCATCTATT
>CAXHJY010001328.1:120000-122500 GCA_964016885.1 Eledone cirrhosa
TTTCTATTGAATAAAGACAGTAAAGATATGTATGTTTATTTGTGTGCTTGTGTGTGTGTGTGTGTGTGTGTGTGTGTGTGTGTGTGTGTGTGTGTGTGTGTGTGTGTGTGTGTGTGTGTGTGTGTGTGTGTGTTTGAATTTCTTTACTTAAAAAAAGGTGGCTCACGAAGGCTTTTTTTAATAAACGTGATTTGATTCGTTATAAATGAAATTTGGCTGTCACGTGAACAAGTTTTCATTACATTTTTGCGCCCTTATTTGGAAAACTATTCTGTAGCCTTTATAGAGAATGTTATGACAAAGGAAAGATAGTGGTCAAGAGAAATGGGATTGGGAGAATTGTTCCGGTTCAGTGAATATGGTTAGTTCGCTGGGGTGTCAGAGTTCAGATTTTCTATTGAAGTAAAGATATGTATGTTTAATTGTGTGCTTGTGTGTGTGTGTGTGTGTGGTGTGTGTGTGTGTGTGTGTGTGTGTGTGTGTGTGTGTGTGTGTGTGTGTGTGTGTGTGTGTGTGTGTGTGTATTGGAAGATGATTCTATTAGTAGAAATGGGGGAGGGAGTTGTGTGTGTGTGTATATATGGGTGTTATGTGTGTGTGTGCGAGTATGTTAAGATGGAGAGAATATATATTTTGTGTGTGTGTGTATATGTGTGTAGGAAAGTGGTTCTATTAGTAGAAATGGGGGAGGGAGTTGTGGGTGTGGGGGTTATGTGTGTGTATGGGTGTTATGTGTGTGGGAGTATGGTTAGCATGTTAAGATGAAGAGAATATATATATATATATATATTGTGTGTGTGTGTAGGAAAATGATTCCTTTAGTAGGAATATTTTTGAATGAACATATTTTCCTTACTTATTCGTATTTGTTATGTTGTATTGTCAGTGCAAACGTATATTAAGATTTATTTAGTTCGGGTTTTTATTTTCTAAAGTAGAAGGTGTTATGTGTGTGTGTGTATGTCATATTATGGTGTTGGCATAATGTATATTAAACCATATTTAATGCTGGTCTATATTTTTGAATAAACATATTTTCCTTATTTATTCGTATTTGTTCTGTTGTATTGTTAGCGCAAAGGTAAAATGGGAAGACTTGGAATTTGGGTGTCTTATTACTTGCGCAAATGTCTAGATGTGCACTTAGTGGCATCTGTCTCGTGGTTGGATCTCGTAATTATTGGCGATGAACTGTCATTCTGTTTCTGAGTGTGAGTTTAGTTTGTCCTATATAATCTTCATTGCATCCTTTACATTTAATGGCATAAATTAGATTTTTTGATGAGCAAGTGAAGTGATTTTTTACAGTAAAATTTTGTCCTGATTTAAATGTATACGTATTGCCTTCAATGAGGTGAGTGCAGGTTCCACAATTAGAGCGACCACATTTTTTGATACTTGGTTGTGGGTTTGTGGTAGGTAATTTGGCATTGGTGAGTAATGTTTTCAGTGATTTTGGTTGTCTTTTTGCTTTTGATTATTTTGTGTGTTTCAAGGACTTTTTTCATTCTTGGTTTTGTTTTAGTAGTGGGATGTTCTTGTGAATAGTGTTGTAAGCTTCCGCATTTCTTGGGTTGTGTGTTGAGATATATGATAGAATATTGACGTACCTTGAATTTGTTTCTGTTTCCGTAATTCATCAATGCCTATTGCTTTAGCCCTTTCTATTCCATTATTTATTAGTAATAGTGGGTACTCTCTCTCGAGTAGAATTTCCTTTAATTCTTGAAGTCTTTTATTTCGCGTTTCATAATTGGAGACAATTGTGCAAATTCTTCTTGCTAGGTTAAAAGGAATGTTCGTCTTCATGTGCTTTGGATGGTTGGAGGTGAATAGCAGATATTGTTTGGAATCTGTTGGTTTGTAGTGTATGTCAGTTTCGATATTTGTGTCTTTTTTTAAGATTAAGATGTCCAGAAATGGGAGTTGATCTTGGCTGTATTCCATTGTGAATTGGATGTGGTTATTGATGCCGTTTATTAAGTTTTTGAAATCCTTCAGTTGGTCGAGTGTGTGGGACCAAAGAATAAGGCAATCATCCAAGTAGCGTTTCCAATTCTCTGATAAATATTTGTGGAAGTTCAATCCGTATTTTGATTTGGACTGTTCATATATCTGGACTTCTAAGTATGCCATGACTAAGTTGGCATAAGTTGGAGCGGCTTTTGTACCCATCGCAGTCCCCGATATTTGCTTGTAAGTATTGCCATCGAAATCAAAAAAGTTGTTCTGTAAGATGAATTTTAATCCCTCGGTGATGAAGCTTTTTTCTATTCTGTCAGGTATCTCATTGGGATATTTCTCTAGCCAGAATCCTATTGCTTCTAGTCCGTATTGGTGTGGGATTGTTGTGTAGAGATTCACTACATCGAAAGACACAATAATAGTGTCGTTGTTGACATGTTTGGGGAGGTGGTTTAAGAGGTCCAGATCGTCTCTTACAAGGCTTGGTATGTGTTTCAGAATTGGTTTCAGTAGTATGTCTATAAAGTTGCTCAGT
>CAXHJY010001329.1:10000-16692 GCA_964016885.1 Eledone cirrhosa
TGATATATATATATATATATGATATATATATATATATATATACACACAACATATAAAACAATAACATTTTTGTTTAATGCATTTAATTGCTGACGATCGTTAAAACAAAAATATTACCCTTCCTTATTTATAATTGTATATAGATTATATATGAGTATAAATATTATTATTATTATAAAGTACCAGTAATGCACTGGGGGTAATTGCTGGCCTTGTGCCAAAAGTAGAAACTATTATTATTATTATTATTATATATATATATATACATACATACATACATACCTGTATGCAAAAGGCTAACAGAAATAAAGCAAACGACACAGTAGAATGAAGAAATATATTTGTTTTATGCTTGATATAACAGGAACAGTGTCTTAACGTTTCGGACGGTTGTCTTTCATCATAAAATAGAGTGAGAAATTAAAGAAGAAATAGCAAGATATGAGATTTGGTTGTGGCAGAAATGAAAAAGATTCATTGAGAAAAACCACGTGTATTTACAAGTAAGTATGTTTTGAAACCGCGAGCGAGTTTGAAATTAGAAATAGAACCTTTCACCGTATCTTTGACTAAAGAAATTTTAGCCTGATAGTGGGGTTTAGAACCCTCAAAGAAATGGAAAAAGATTAGTATTGGCGTTTATTAAAGTCGCCACTCTTATACTAAACACTCTGTAAAAATAGTGGGGTTTAGAACCCTCAAAGAAATGGAAAATGTTGAGTAGTGGCGTCTATTAAACAGTCTGTAGAAATTACAGATTATAAATAAATTGGGCAATTATTAAAGCACACAACAGATATTCTCCACCAGTGTACTCAACATATGTTAATATAAACCAGGAATTATTTTTGGATATGACATCAAGTATATAGAATGAAAGAATGGTGTGGAATCTGCAGAGCGTGGAGGAGCAAAAGCTAATTTCTCATTCACCAAAACACCTTTACACGACACACCCATTCCCTTAGGTTCAGCAATAAGTGCGATGTGGTACCTGCTTCGAAATACATCTTGATTTTGAAAAACAGGAGAGACAATAACTCCACTATGGAATGAAGTATTGTTACAAATTCAAAGACATAAAAATGCAGAAGCAGATGTTATCTATGTGCCACTGAAAACCAAGTTAGTTTTTTCCTAACTGTATATTGAACACGGCAGATAAGATTTTCTCACCAAGCATTCATGCAGTGAAATTTAAATTCCAAGGCTTCAAGCACGTCCCTGTGTCAGTGGACTTTCTACTGTAAACCTGTTGGATTCCCAGGCGCCATCCCTCCTTACTGACATAGAAATATCAACTCATTATTATTATACTGGAAGTGAAACATGGAAGCTTTCATCCAAACAACAAAAGTACCTTGATGGCACCTACACTACTACTACTACTACTACTACCACTATCACCTTGATGGTACCTACACTCGCCTGCTTCAACACATTCAGAACATAAGCTGGCAACATCTGACTTTGAGAGAGATATATGCCGGCCTCCCACGCGTATCTGTTGTACGTAAAAGGAGAGTAATATTTGCTGGCCACTGCAATCGTGCCCCCTCTTAGGCTGTGTCCCTCCATTAGTGCTTTGGAAACCACAAGCAGTCACTAATAATAGGGGGCGCAAGCTCTCCTATTCCCATATCATCTCCAGAGATTCAGGTATTGAAATCCAGGACTTGGCAACGGCAATGAACGACAGACTCACGTGGAGATCAATTGTTGAGTCCATTTTAGCTGAGGATGATGATGATGATGTTAACCCTTTAATGTTCAAACCGGCCAAAACCGGCCAGAATTCTCTACCTTTTTTCTGTTGAAACTGGCTGTAACTGGTTGCTCAAACTGATGTTAAGGTATTGTTCTCAAAATAAACACTTACAAAATCTCATAGATTCGATATTAGGTGAGATATTTATGTGAGGTAAAGCTTTTACCATGAAAATATAATAGTATATATAGAGTAATGTGAATGCTAAAGGGTTAAAGTAGTGTGTGGCTCCCAGTCTCCCAAAGAAATAAAAATGTTTCTTCCGGACATTACCAGGCACAAGGTTTGCCAAGGAACTCTCGGGAAAAAATCTTTACAATTAAGCCAAACCAATATTATTGCCGAGAAATACGATTTACAAAAATGTATGATTTGCGAAAACAGTTGATAAAAAATAAATACGGTTTACAAAAACACCTGTTTTAGATATGACATACAAAAATACAATTTATATAATAAATATGATTTTCAAAAAACAATTTGTATAATAAATATAATTTACAAAAATGCAATTTATATAATAAATATGATTTTCAAAAAACAATTTGTATAATAAAAATAATTTACAAAAATGCAATTTATATAATAAATACAATTTATATAATAAATATGATATACAACAGAATTTATAAAATATATACAATATTCAAAATACAATTTACAAAACATATATATAATTTACAAAAGAAATAAATCAATAAACTTTAGTCAGGAAAAAAAATGAGACATCCGCAGACGCTAGGATAGGTAATGGCGGAGTTTCGGCGCTAAAGGTTTTTCAGGCAATCCAATTTATACATATTGCCTTGCCGCGGGTGATAACGAGGCTAAGACGCTGGAATAGCCAAACCCTCTCATACATACATGTTTATATAGATGTGTGTGTGTGTGTGTGTGTGTGTGTGTGTGTGTGTGTGTGTGTGTGTGTGTGTGTGTGTGTGTGTGTGTGTGTGTGTGTGTGTGTGTGTGTGTGTGTGTGTGTGTGTGTGTGTGTGTGTGTGTGTGTGTGTGTGTGTGTGTGTGTGTGTGTGTGTGTGTGTGTGTGTGTGTGTGTGTGTGTGTGTGTGTGTGTGTGTGTGTGTGTGTGTGTGTGTGTGTGTGTGTGTGTGTGTGTGTGTGTGTGTGTGTGTGTGTGTGTGTGTGTGTGTGTGTGTGTGTGTGTGTGTGTGTGTGTGTGTGTGTGTGTGTGTGTGTGTGTGTGTGTGTGTGTGTGTGTGTGTGTGTGTGTGTGTGTGTGTGTGTGTGTGTGTGGTCGTTCTTTCAGTAAGTGAACTGCGGCCACACTGGAGCACCAGAATAATTTAGTTCATCATATAGACAGCAGTATTTCTTTTGATCACGTCTGATACTTATTCTATCGATCAGTTTTGTGGAAACTTTTAAGGGACATAAACACACACACACACACACACACACACACACACACACACACATATATATATATATATATATATATATATATGTGTGTGTGTGTGTATCTGCCAGTGTGGGCCAGCTGTCGTACATAAGTGATATTTGTAAAGCGGTGTGAACACGTGTATGTTTGCATTCCACAGTTATCTGCCCCTTTCGTACCCCCTCTCTCCCCTATCCTACCCTTATACCAGCTGCTGCCTGCATCTAAATTTCTCTGCTTGTGTGTATGTATGTGTATGTGTGTATGTATGCATGTGTGAGTGTGTATGTATGCATGTGTGAGTGTGTATGTATGCATGTGTGAGTATGTATGTATGCATGTGTGTGTGTGTGTGCATGTGTGTCTGTATGCATGTGTGTATGCATGTGTGTGTGTGAGTATATGTATGTATATATGTAAGTATGCATGTATATATCTGTAAGTATGCATGTATATGTGTGTGTGTGTGCATGTATATGTGTGTGTGTGTGCATGTATATGTGTGTGTGTGTGTGCATGTATGCGTTATGTACGCATTGTGTATGTGTGAATGTATTATTTACTTTGCTCCCGCCGAGGTTGACTTTACCTTTCATCCTTACGGGGGTCGGGTCGATAAAATAAAGTACCAGTCATGCATTGGGGTAATTGCTGGCCTTGTGCCTAAAGTAGACACAGCTATTTACTTTGCTCCAGGCATGTTGGTATATGACCTGTAGCCCCAATAATAACAGGTATGGAGCTGAAGGTGTGTGATGGCCCGTAGATATCTTCCTTCCCTTCCATTTTTCTTACTACAGGGGCGGTGGAACGGGGTGGGGACGGGGCATAGTCTCCCCAATACTTATATGTTTCTCCCCGAACTACCAAAACACACATTTGTATATATATATACGCTACAATTTATGTACATGTTATGTTTATCGCATATCGAAGTTTTTGGGGGTTTTTTTTTTATCTTGGTTGATATTTGATAACGGCTAAACCAATCACTACAACTAAATTGACCAAATTTGCACACACACGCACACACACACACACCCACACACACCCACACCCACACCCACACCCACACACACACTATTCAGAAATACTTCCACCGCCCCTGATATATATTTGTTTCTACTGTTTGGCACAAGGCCAGCAATTAAATCAGTGTATTACTGGTACTTTTTTTTTATCGACCCCTTGAGGATGAAAGGCAAAGTTAACCTCGGCGGGATTCGAACTCATACCATAAAGGGCCGTAACTCTTTGCTGCAAAGCATGGCGTCCGACCTTCTATCGATACTGCCAATTCACCGCATATTGACATCAAGTTAGCAGCTGACCTCTACAACGGAGCATGTTTTTAATGTGTGGTCCTGTTTTAATTTAATGGCGGTTTGGGTTAGCGTTTGGGTTTGGGTTTGGGTTAGAGTTTGGGTTAGAGTTTGGGTTTGGGTTTCAAGCAGTATTCCTTTCAGCCCGTCAATCTCAACATATTCTTCCCTATTTGATTTGTTTTTCGTCTTCTTTATTGCATTCAAGATCTATCTAGCTACAACATCGTGCCTCGTGGGGCGGTAGTAAAGAGAAGACTTTCTTTCACAGTTGGCAACAACGTGCCGAATATCTTCGGCCTTTGATTTTCACAGCCTACAAGCTTACATTCGGCGGTTCATTCAAGCAGGACAAGAAAAAGTGAAGAACATAGTAAAACATTTATGAAAAATCGAGTGAAACTCAATATTTGCTGCTGGAATTTGAGAACCTTTCTGAACCAAAACTCATGAAACCGACCAGAAAGAAGTAGCGCACTGGTAACGAAAGAACTTTAAAAACAATTTTTTTTAAATTATTATCAATTGATAACCTTCCTCTTTTGTGGCACTTGGGGGAGGGGGGGTTCTTGCTCCTGGGTTGTATGGAGGTAACTTTGTATCATTCAAGGTGGGATATTATGAATTTGTCGGAACTCCATGTTAGGCTTTTAGTAACGTTTATACTATTTATGGTCAGATTTCTGTCTTAAATACCCATGTACAACCTTTTCGGTGAATCGAGAATTGAATAGAGTCTTCTAATGTATGTATGTATGTATGTATGTATGTATGTATGTATGTATGTATGTATGTATGTATGTCTCTTTCTCTTAATTTCGAGTATATTTTTTTGACCGGCCACCTTCCTGGTGGCAAGGTTGTAAAAGAAAAGAAATTGTCATCCCTTGAATCGCAAGAATGTTTTGCAAATGTTGAAGGTGCCAGCTATCGCAGCCATTTGTAGACTATGTATGTATGTATGTATGTATGTATGTATGTATGTATGTATGTATGTATGAATGTATGTATGTATATATGTATGTTCTTCTGGTTTTATAATTTCACAAAGTTTTACCAATAGAGAGAGAGTCGGTTTCTAACATAGACACAAGACTCTCTCATTGGAATTTACACAACATCAACTAGGTAGATATGTATGTATGCATGCATGTGTAAATATGGATGTTATTGTATGTGTGAATATGTATGTTTTGAGTTGTATGTGTGCATGTGTGTATGCTTTGTATCTGTACATGTGTATATGCAGTTATTAGATGCAAAATTTTTGGAATGTTTTACATATTTTTACTGTTCCATTAATGGATTGTACTTGTAATTTCCTAACTAGTTGTGTTCTTTCTGTTCCTGTGAAGCCTAGCTTCTCAAGATTTGTATTGAGGCAGTTACTAACATATCCCAGTGCCCCAATAATCCCAGTCATAAATCTGAAGGTGTAATTGGGGTGGAGTATCTGCAAATTTCTCATCAGTTCTGCATAAATATTCCCCTTTTCACTAATCTTTGATATTATACTGCCATCTGCTGGGCAGCTAATTTCCACTACTGCGCATGTTTTCTTCTCCGTCCCATATCATAATATCTGGTCTGTTATGCCTGCATTTTATTGGGGTTTTTACTGGAACATTCCACCAGTACTCTTTCATATTATGTACATGGATGTCTTCCACATTGCTGTAGCTTTTAATGTGTTTATTATCGGGGCTATCTTTTTTACGAACTACATTGTACAGTGTTTTGGCCACTACATCATGCCTCATAGGTAGATAGTACCGCGATGACATCTTTGGACAGCTGCTTATGACATGGGTGATATCCTCGATGTTAGTTCTGCAGAGTCTGCACTTGTTATCACATCTAGGTGTTTTGCCTGCATCCCTATGTATGCATGTATGTATGCATGCATGTATGTTCTTCTGATTTTATAATTTCACACAGTTTTACCAATAGAGAGAGAGAGTCGGTTTCTAACAGACACAAGACTCTCTCATTGGAATTTACACAACATCAACTAGGTAGATATGTATGTATGCATGCATGTGTAGATATGGATGTTATTGTATGTGGATGTGGATGTTTTGAGTTGTATGTGTGCATGTGTATATGCTTTGTATCTGTACATGTGTATATGCAGTTATTAGATGCAAAACATATTTTTACTGTTCCATTAATGGATTGTACTTGTAATGTCCTAAGTAGTTATGTT
>CAXHJY010001330.1:0-20000 GCA_964016885.1 Eledone cirrhosa
TCAGAGAGAGAGAGAGTCGGAAGGACAATGTGAGACGGGAGGGTGTGTGGTATCTTTGCAGTGGAGTGGTGGGGGCAGGTATACCTAGCCGGGCGCCAGCCGAACGGGCCAGCTAGTATATATATATATATATAGGTATACCTGCCCCCACCACTCCACTGCAAAGATACCACACACCCTCCCGTGTCACATTGTCCTTCCGACTCTCTCTCTCTTTCTCTGTCTCTCTCTCTCTCTCTTTCTCTCTCTCTCTCTCTCTCTCTCTCTCTCTCTCTCTCTCTCTATCTCTCTCTCTATCTCTCTATCTCTCTCTCTATCTCTCTCTCTCTCTCTCTCTCTCTATGTGTGTGTGTATATATTGAAGGGAGATACGGAAACTAAAACAGTGTTGTCAGATAGAGAGTGAAGAGCGACAGAGAGAGTAAAGCAGTTAAATTAAAGAGAGGAGGAATGATCTTACATATATATATATGTATATATATATATATGTAACATGGATTACTACAGCATCACAACCTCACTTAAAGACATACCTATTCCGGGAAAATCTGAATTCACTAAACTTCTGATTGAAAAACTGACTCTTTTGTGAGAAGGCTTAGATGGATCGCCTTTTTCCATGACCAGCGCTTAAAAGGGAATTTTTATATTAAGGAACATAACAATATTGATTCTTTATTTAACTCTAGAAGAAATCCTCCTTTCAATAAAAACATAGCACAGGTTGAAGATAAACTAACTAAAATTATACGAGGACTTAAATTCAAGAAAAACCCTTATAGAGGACAGGAACACCTTATCAATCTCAGGAATAAAATTATCGACCTTAATTCTTCTAAAAAAGTCTTAGTCCATTATGACAAAACTAATAATTTATACGGCGTAACTAGAGATAAATATAATAACTTTATCCTTAAGGAACTAAGGAAGAACTATCGCAAAACCAACCATGAGAATCTTGAATCGATTAATTTTGAAGCTTTTGAGATTGCTTCTAAACTTGGTATCGAGAAAAAGACCGAACCCTTATTCCCAAGAACTCCGAGGATAAATCTTAAAGATCACAAAAGTAACTTTTGAACTGAACTGCCTGTAAGATTAATCGCCCCCTCTAAATCCGATCTGGGGGTTGTTAGTAAATCCATCTTGGATATAATTATCCCACAGGTTCGTTCTAACTGCTCTAATTCTAATTTAAATTTATGGATGGGTACATCTGATGTAATAGACTGGTTCAATGACCTTAATAATAAAAACAAACAAAAATTTATTCAGTTTGACATTCCCAGTTAGTATTCTTCTATTTCGCCTTCACTCCTCAACAAAGCTCTCTCTTATGTGTTTAAATATTCAGACATCACCACAGATGAATTTTTTTCTCTCCGCAAGAAAAACTATCCTGGAATTCAATAACGAATATTGGACAAGAGCTGATACTTCCAAAAATGTTGACATCACCATGGGTTCGTCGGATTCAGCGCAATTGACAGACTTGGTTGGAATTTTCATCTTGAACTCTTTAAATCGGAAAATTCCTCAACTTCGCGGTGGAATTTATCGTGACGATGCCCTTTTTACTCTCTTAAACTGTAACATAGTAAACCTTAATATTATCAAGAATAATATACTTGATCTATTTAAGCACCATAACCTAAAAATTGAATTTGAGAACAACGTTAAATTAGCTAACTTCCTAGATATATCCCTTAATCTTGACACCGGCCTATATTACCCATACCATAAGGATAATGAGAACCTAAATTATGTTAATTTTAAATCAAACCACCATAAAACCACCTTATTAATGTTAAGAATGCTATAGTCAGAAATGTTGAAAAAAGAATCTCTAATCTATCTTCTCATAAACTTATCTTTGACGCTAAAGCCAATTATTACAATAATGCGCTATCCAGAGCTGGTTATCCAGACAGAATTAAATACGCTAATGAAACCAATCATGGCAGAAATAATATAGCTAGTTATAAGCACTCCAATAACTTAAAGAGGAGACCTAGATATAAAAACATTATTTGGTACAACGTTCGTTTTTCTCTTTCTATTATTAGTAATATTCCTAAATTATTTTTTAGGGCGTTAGTTAATTGCTTCCCTCCTTCACATATTTATAGTAAGATCTTTAATAAGGATACAATTAAATTATCTTATTCCTCCACTTCCAACATCTGTAACATTATCTCAAAACATAATACTAAAATATTAAATAATAAATCATATCCATCCAACTCTGAGCGTCATAGTAATAACACTATAAGGCCCGACGTCAATGTAAACTCTAGATAAGATTACTTAAATATAAATACGACGTCAAACGTAATTTCGTTGAATGCTCCTAATATTAATCTAAATCAGGAAACATTAGCCCCTCTTGTAGGTAATTTCTCCACTACAATTCCTTCTATAAACAACTCTGGGCCACTTGCAAATAACTCTTTTAATAACATTAATCGTAAATACAATTGCCCTTATAGAACTAAATGTCCTCTTAATAATCACTGTCTCGATAAAAATTTAGTATACGAATGTAAGGTGATAACTAGTACCAATTCTTATACCTACTTTGGCCCTACTTCTACTTCCTTTAAGGCAAGATTATATAACCATTCTTCGTCTTTTAAATACCCACTTAAAAGAACAAACACTGCACTCTCAGAACTCATCTGGTCCTTAAAAGAAGACAAAAACATTAATTACAAAATTTCTTGGAGAAAAATTTGCAACACTTCTCCTTATTCCAATGCTTCCCTGTCCAGAACTTGTAATTTATGCCTAGCTGAAAATGTTTCCATTATCTCTAATTTTAACTCTATAATAAATAGACACACACATTTATTTTCGCTTGGCATCCATAAATCTCTTAGGACATTTCACTAAATATACAGCTAATATCTTACTCCATAATTAAGATTAAAAACTTTTTCTCACACATATTTATATCTTTTTTACACATATACCCCTTTTTTTCTACCATATTTCAGTACATTCTACAAAGTTCATTCATACTATGACGTTTTTGGTCCCCTAATTTTTTAATTTTTTAATTTTTAATTTTTTTAACCTTTTAATTCACTATAGCAAATTCCTTTATCTTCTTGGCGATACAAATTTCTTTTAAATAGTCCATCTTTATGTCATTTTTTCTCAACATTACTTTTTTAAGCCGCTATATTTCCCAATTTTTTACTTCAAATCTATTAATATTAGCATTAGGTGAATTTTGGAAACAAATTTTTGACGTAATATGTTTTCTTCCTCGTATTTTTCTGTTTTCTCTCTTTCCATGCTTGTATTAACTTAAATAATTACTTTTTCTATTACAATCTATTGAAACAAACTAGGACCCTATATCGTCTTCTAAGCTTATAAATCATTTAATTTTATTTTCATTCTTATCTTATTTTACTTTATTTTGTCTTAATAATACTTTTTTAATAAATTTTTCGCACATCTTAATAAATCCTTCACTATTTAAACACTAAATAAATAGTATACTTAATTTCTATATCTGTAATCATAAGCATCATCATTCATAAACCTCATTAACTTTTAAATTTTTAATTTATTTATAAATTTACAACCGTTTTTTCACTTATTTCTCTGTGGAGACAGCGTTTCTCAGTTTAAATGTTTATCTCTCTCTCTCCTTTCTCATACTCTCTCCTTCCTCCTTCTTATACTCTTCCTCCGTTATTCTTTCCTTCTTTTTTCTTTTTTTCCTTTCTTCCTCTTCCTTACTTTTTTCCCCTTCCTTTCCTTTTTTCCAATCTCCTATATCCTTTTAAATTTATTTATCATATGTTGATTAGACACTACCTTGCTCACAAGTTTTTTTTTAAGCTTCATATCATGTCTCCCTATTTTATCTGATGAGAACGCAAATATCGTCCAAGGATGATATTTGTTTTTGAAATGCGCTTAATAAAATACATGGAACTTTTTTAACCATCTTTTAATTTCTTCTTCTTCTTATATATATATATATATATATATATATATATATATATATATATATATATATATATATATATATATATATACATACATATATATAAATAAAGATATGTATATATATCATAATTTATAAAGCTCAGTGTATGGTCATGTTTCTTTGTTATAGAAATCTACGATATAGAATTTCTTCAATTGAAATTTACAATTCAGTATTCGAAATAGCTTCGATTGGGTCTTGGCACATATAATGTTTTCAATTTACCCCCACAATTACGCAAAAAATCGATAAAACTCAATATTTTACGATTTTCCTCTCTCATTTAAACTGCTAAATACTTTCCATTACCCTTCAAAATCTATACAACTTCATACTTTCTGCTACTTTCTCTTTCCAAGCTGAAACAACTATTCTTTTCATTTTACATTGTTCATGTTGATGGTGATACTGTCCGTTTTACTCACTCATACACTTTACAGACTAAACAACAAAAACATTAGCCACATTAACGTACAATTTCGTTTATTCTAAATGTGAGTCTTCAAACTGATTTATTTATTTGCAAACACATACAAACACACACTCACATCAAATGAATAATTAAACTTTAAATCAATTTAACCACGTGCCGGATTTCTAACCACACATACACACTTCATTAACAAATAAAAATTATAATTTGCGACAATTATTTTCTTTCAATCGTAAAATCAAACGACATAATTATTTTCATTTTCACATCATGTGGGTTAACAAATAATTTTTTTAAACACTATTCGCAGACTTCCTTAAACAACAAGATCAATTGCGTAGCCGGTATTCATTATGTAGCCGGTAAAGCTATGTAGCAGGTAAAAGGCTATGTAGTCAGTACGATGTTATATAGCATGAAAAGTTTATATAACCGGTAAATGTTATGTCGCCGTTAGCATGTGTGTGTGTGTGTGTGTGTATTACCGTCAATACACACGTGTGTGTGTGCGTGTTTCAATGTAGTTTTCGTTAACAATGACGAGAGTACAATCGCGCCAGAAATAATTCAAATTCTCATTCTTAACTGCTAGGGACGTTCACAGGTTCATTAAGTACTTTCAGTAAGGAATAAAAAAACATTAGCGATTGAACCCAAAACCACGACATAAACAGGCACCAACAAACGTTTTCTTTGTCCTGTCAAAAAGTGATTGATCCTATCCCTTTCACCTACGACCTCAGTTAGGTCAGGCGAAAGTCAAATAGACAGGGGATCACCTATGTAGGTACAAACCCTGCTGCGGTATGTCTATATTTCTAGCTGCAACCAGATTATATATACCGTAGTTAACAGAGACCATGACACACCAGGCCTGCAAACCAAACGAGATGGAATATTCATTATAATACATCAGTTCCTCAGCCCCGAGCAACGCCGGGCACTTCTGCTAGTAAATATATAAATATATGTGTATATATATATACTAAGATATAAGTATGTATACGTACATACATATATGTGTACAGACGCACAGTAGTATGTATATATATACATACATGCACACATATATATATGTACGTATGGGTTTACCGAACATTTATTATAATGTTCGGTTTGTTTATATACTAAGATATATATATATGTAGAGAGAGAAAGAGTCATATACCGTTAGAGAAAGACAGTATTTTGTATACACATATACAAAGCACATAATATTTAGGAAAAAAATATATCTACTTCAAGGTGGAAAAAGTAATTCTTTCCAGATGAATGCGTGCCACAGCTTTCTGGTACAGGAAGGGGGAGCAAGCGGACTGGAGGGATGACGGGACAGAGGGAGGGAGGACCGGTGGTTGAGGGAGGTGCCGTAGTCGGTGGTCAGAGTCGACATCTTGTCCCGGTCGTCTTCTCCATCTTCGTCTGGTGTTGCGGGACCAGAAGTGCATTCTTGGAGGAGACCTGCAGCTGCATCGGCTAATTCTTCTTGCAATGGTCATTCTGACGGAGCAGAACTGCTCAGCCAATCGACCCCAACCAGAACCAACCGCTCAGGGGCAACGCACAATGAGAGCATGACAATTATTATGCACTAATCAAGAAGATACTGGGGCATAGCACAGGAAACGAATAAAAAAATGTTGCCACTAATATTATTGTAAATTTTTTTATTTCTTGTCCAATTCTTTAAAGTTTTATCTTAGTTTCTTGTCCTATTCTTTTAAAGTTTTATCTTAGTTTCTTGTCCTATTCTTTTAAAGTTTTATTTTAGTTTCTTGTCCTGTATTTTTAAAGGTTTATATTCCAACAATATTACTTTTTTTTGCTGTACGCATTTTTCTATCTGGTCTACTATTTTTTAAGGCAATGCAAGCAACAACTATCTAATAATTAAATGATCATAGTGAATTACTGACAAGTGATTGACATTTTAAAGTTCTTTTGAGTATAATTGCAATCTAGTTGAGGCAACTGGCTTAATGACAAAGCTAGTAAATCATGAATGCATTTGAGATGATTAGTGTATAATAGTGAATTGGTGAAACTTGTGCATTTCAATGGTGTTACAACAATAGATGTAAGTTATATACTAGTAATACTTTATCATTTTAACTTTTTAGAATGGACAAAAACCCATGCAAAGAAATTACTTTGACTGCAGTGATTCTCTCCAATTTACTTACAAAGCAAAACGTGGTCAAATACCTTATCATCTCTGATAAAATTCCCATTGAATCACTGAAAATCGGATGCATGGAATTCCTCATAAAATGCACCTATGAATCGGAAGCCATCACATATATCAATGGATATAGGGAGTTGTTCACACTGGAAGACCATCACTTCATTTGTGACTTCATCAGTTATCTTCACGATTATCTCAGACACCCAATGCCATTGATGAGAGGTGATCCAATGTGTGAGCATGTAACTAATCTTATAGAAGTTGTTATCGACCACCTGGCTTTTAGTGACATTTGACTGATTTGACTGATAATGATGTATTTTTAAAAAGTATGTGTACATTCTTGTTACTATTTTAAGGCAATGCAAGCAACAACTATTTAATAAAATTTAAATTTAAAAATGACCATTGTGCATTACTAGTATGATGACATTTTATTAAGTCACACAATTAGTCAGTCAGCCATAGAACAAGGATCAGGTGGCAAAAACATTGGCAAAAATTTGTGTCAATTTAAGATTTCCAACATTGTTCAAATGAATCATATCTGGTTTGAAGTCAGATTTGTCAAATTTTGACCAATTTTCAATGTTGTGAAGATTGGGCAAGTTCAATTTTTTAATCATTTCTTTCATGCAGTAATTAAACTTTTCCAAACGTCGTCATTTCTGGATTACCTCCCCTAGCGTCACGCTTACTACTCACTCACTTGAACACAAGATTTATCAGCAAACTTTGATTATAAACTTTTTCCCGCTGGACCAAATTTCTAGATTTTTAAGCCAAAAGATGCGTAATGATCTACTGTTCATGCTCATATAAGTTTTATCTCAGTTAAATAAAGTAGAGCCGCGCTGTACTGTCGTAAACAGACGATTGCCAACGAAAATACGACCACAACAATATTAGTAAACGGACTACCGTCCGTTTAGGATATACTGTATATATATAAAAATATATATATATATATATATATTGGTCCGCCAAATTTCCCGCCAATTGTCTTCTCCGAAATGCAGCCATCTGATTGGCTGAGACGCATCATGTGATGCCATCTCCTTCTCCAATTAAAAAAAAAAAAAAAACATTTAATTTTTCTGCCTTGAATTATCGTGACTTGTCGATTCCGGATTTTGCATTTCTTTCTTCATGGATGTTGAGGGAAATTTGTGTAGTTTTCCCGTTGTTCTGAACATCTAAAGAAATGTCTGCATTCTTTTTACGTGAATATCACTTACTTTTATACGTCCAAGTTGATATAGATTGACAATGGGTGGTCCTAATTTACCTTCTTCTTCTTCTTCACATTCGAACCAGCCCGTCTCGACACGCGAGGATGCCATGTTAAAAGCTATTGACGCTTTGACGCAGCAAGTCGCTCGGTTATGCAGAGAGAATAGGCCGTATTCCCGGCGGCCTAGGAGTCGTTTGCGTTCTTTCGCGACTCCACGTCGGCATACTACTTCGCTCGCCAGCAATCCATTATTTTGCTGGTATCATGCCACCTTCGCAGATAAGGCAAAACATTGCCGGCCTCCGTGTAAATATTCAGCTTCGGGAAATGTAGATCAGAGTCACTAAAGGCAGCAAGTGAACTCTGCGAGACACAACAGAACCGCCATTTCTTCATAGAGGACCTCCTGTCTGGAAGAGCCTTCCTCGTAGACACAGGAGCTTCGTGCAGTATTTGGCCTGTTAATTGTATGACAGTAACTCCTCCCGAGTCGTCGATTGAATTGCAAGCTGTCAACCAGTCACCAATCCTAACTTTTGGACAGATCTCGTTTCCTCTTCAGTTTCGAAATCTTCGGTCGGGATTTCAAATGGGTTTTCACTGTTGCCGACTGCCATACCTGATTTTGGGCGCGGACTTCCTGCACCATTTTTCTTTAACGGTGGACGTCCGTCACCAACGCCTAGTCGATGATATTACTGGTTTTTATCTTTGTGGCAGGACGGCAGAAGTTTCTACAGTTAGCTCGACATTCTTCATCCCTAACTCCGGAAACCCATATCATGGATTGTTGAAATCGTTCCCGCAACTGACTCATGGAAATTTTAGAGTCACTGATCCAGGCCACGCTACGGAACATTTCATTACTACTACTGGCACTCCGGTTTTTTCGCGTCCCCGCCGATTGCCAGCGGACAAACTGAAAGCAGCACGGTCTGAGTTCGATCATATGCTGCAGCTCGGAATTATTCGTCCTTCCATGAGCCCGTGGGTATCTCCATTACATATGGTGCCAAAATCTTCTGGCGATTGGAGACCCACTGGAGATTATAGAAGATTGAACTCGATGACGGTACCGGATCGGTATCCTATCCCTCATCTGCAGGTTTTTGCATCCTCGTTGCAAGGTTGTAACATTTTTTCGAAGCTCGATTTGATACGAGCCTATAACCAAATTCTTGTCAATAGAGACGACATCCCGAAAACGGCTATAACTACGCCATTTGGATCTTTTGAATTTCTCACCATGCCTTTCGGGTTAAGGAATGCTGCTAGCACCTTCCAGCGTTTTATGGATGAGGTCACTCGCGGCCTCGATTTTGAATTTCTGAATTTTTTGGGCCACGTCATTGACGCTGACGGTATTCGACCTATTCCTGAGAGAGTTAAAGCTATAGAGGATTTGCCTCCACCAACCTCACTCCGCCAGTTGCGCCAATTCTTGGGGATGATTAATTTTTATAGGCGGTTTGAGCCTAATTGTGCTAAGCTACTTTTCTCTTTGACGGAAATTTTGAAAAATTGCCGAAAGAAAAATAAAGACATTTCTTTGAATGAAACTCAGCTCGAGGATTTTGAGAGCGCTAAAATTGCTCTAGCCAATGCATCTTTGCTGGCTCACCCAGTGTCCAATGCTAAGCTTTCGCTTTGTGTTGACGCGTCGGATACTGCCGTGGGTGCAGTTTTGCAACAAAGTAGGAATGATCAACAGCAACCGTTGGAATTTTTCTCCAGGAAGCTGAAACCTGCCGAAACCCGCTACAGCACCTTTGGACGGGAGTTGTTAGCTATATACTTATCGGTGAAGCATTTTTCGCACATGCTTGAAGGAAGAACGTCCACCATCTTCTTTGCAAACAAAAGCCGACAAATACTCGCCCAGAGAAACTAGACATCTAGACCTCATCTCTCAATTTACTAATGATGTTCAACATATTCCGGGTTCTATGAATACAGCGGCCGACGTCCTGTCTCGTTTGCCGATTGCTTCGATCTCGTCGTTCGATGACATAGATTTGAATCGCTTGGCAGCCGATCAGCCTACCCTCGAATTGTTGGATGTTACATCACCTGAATTTGTGAATTGCAGGATGAAATAGCTACCATTCTCGACTGCAGACGGACGGATCCTCTGCGACGTCTCTTTGGATGCGCCACGCCATTTTATTCAGTTGAACCATCGTCGAACTGTGTTTCTTGTTTTACACGGCATTTCACATCCAGGATCTTCTGCCACAGTAAAACTCATAACGGCTAGATTCTTCTGGCCAAATATGAGACGTGATATTACTGTTTGGTGCCGTTTCTGTGTTGCTTGCCAGAAATCAAAAGTTCACAGAAATCAAAAGTTCACAGGCATGTTAAGACTCCTCTAGCTACTTTTAGTAACCCGGACGCTCGGTTTCGCCACATTCATGTGGACATCGTGGGACCTTGGTCAATCATATTCACTGTTATCGATCGTTTTTCGCGATGGCCTGAAGCCATCCCTTTGAGGGATATCACTGCTGAGACCACAGCGCGTGCCCTTGTGTCTGGATGGATCGCTCGATATGGAGTACCAACTACGATTACAACGGACCGTGGAAGACAGTTTGAATCGAATCTCTTCCATGAATTAACGAAAATCATCGGCGCGAAACGCATCCGAACTACAGCATATCATCCTGCCTCTAATGGAATGGTGGAGCGCTTCCACCAACAACTGAAAGCCGCTCTACGGACTTCTCCTGACTCTACGCGCTGGAGCGAGTACCTCCCTATTGTGTTGTTGGGGATTCGGTCAACAATAAAGGAGGGCCTTGGGTTCTCCCCGGCCGAATTATTGTATGGTGCTCCTTTAACGTTACCTGGGCAAATGCTTGCCCCTGTCGATCTTGCTGCACAGGATTCGCTTTCCTACGTATCCCGTCTGCGTTCCTATTTTCAGGACCTGCCGCCGATGGATACGAGGAAGAAAACTGTAAAATCTGCAGTCCCGAGGGATATTGCCTCGTGGACCCATGTGTTTGTGAGAAACGATGTTGTGAAACCACCTCTCACGCAACCATACTCTGGACCCTACCGTGTATTAGCTCGTTCCGAGAAACATTTCACTGTAGACATTAAGGATTCCAGAGAGACGGTTTCTATTGATCGACTTTCTTTCTTACTCCTTTTCTTTGACGGAGATGTGGTAGTGCATTATAAGCCTTCGCCCCCTCAGCAGATGTTCATTAGTAGATTCAGTTGCCACCACTGTGAGGGCGACTGGCTGGGACTCGCAATCTTTACTCTATATCCCATCTTAATATCTTATCGTCATAACAAACTTCAAAAAACCCGACAACCACCTGATCACTTATAGATCAGGGGTGCATTCTAGTCAGATAGATTTTATCCTCATCAGAGGACGTGACCGATGGACGGTCGTAAACACAAAAGCCTACCCTAGTGAGGAATGTACCTCCCAACATAGCTTAGTTGTCAGCGACCTCACAGTCAGAACTAGACGAACCTGGAAACAGAGGCCAACCTGGAGAAGAAAGATCTGGAAGCTGAAAGACCCCTCAACCAGTAACAGATTTAAAGATATTTTACTCAACGCCTACGACAGTAAAGAAGAACAGATAGAGACATTCAATGTAGAAGAGCACTGGGAGTTCCTAAAAAATAACTTACTAGAGGCGACGGATGAAGTCTGTGGCTGGAGTAAGACGACAAGCAGGAGGAGAGTGACTTGGTGGTTGAACAATAAGGTAGATGAGGCAGTTAAGGCCAAGAGACAGGCATGGAAAGAATGGAAGAACGGGGGGAGCAGGGTACATTACATAGAGTCCAGGAGGGAAGCTAGAAGACAAGTATACTTAGCTAGGAGGGAAGCAGAGGATAGAAAATTCAAGCATGTTTTGCAACGTGAGGACCAGAAACAGGAGGTTTTAGGATTACGAGGCAGTGTGTCAGAGAGAATTGTGATGTCATTGGAGAGAAGTGTATCCGGAATGATAAAGGTGAGCTTGCCCTCACAAGTGCTGAGAAGAAAGATGCACGGAAGAGCCATTATGATAGATTACTAAATGAGGAGAATGCATGGGAAGAAGAGACCCTACCCCCAAGTAGACCCTATAGAGGGGCCAGCAGTACAAGTCAGCAGCAGCGTAGTCAGTAAGGCAATCAAAGATATGAAGATGGGGAAGGCAACCGGTCCATCGGGTGTAGCTGCCGAGATGCTGAAGGCATCTGGGTCTGTAGGTCACACTATAACCACACGTATTGTTAACCAGGTAATACTAGAAGGTGTCATACCTAAAGATTGGTGCAGTAGCATCATTGTCAACTGCTACAAAGGTAAAGGTGATGCACTAGATAGAGGAAACTATAGAGGTATAAAGCTGATGGACCAGGTCATGAAAGTAACAGAAAGAGTTATAGCACAGTTGATTAGGGACCGGGTGAAACTAGATGAGATGCAATTTGGGTTTGTACCAGGAAGAGGTACCACTGATGCCCTCTTCCTTGTGAGGCAGTTACAGGAAAAGTACCTAGCTAAAAGTAAGCCGCTCTACCTGGCATTTGTCGATCTGGAAAAAGCCTTCGACAGAGTGCCTCGTGCTATAATCTCGTCGGCTCTTAGAAAACTAGGAGTAGATGAATGGCTTGTGAAAGCTGTACAGTACACCAGTACACCACACTCCCTCCATAGAACTACACACACCCTTCTCTCCCCGCTCCACCCACACCCTCGCTCCACACTCACTCATCCCACTAACACCTCTACTAATACACACACACACACCCTCCTCACTCCAACTTTCACACCTACCCATCCTCGCCCCTTTACCATTCCACCGACTGCTGCTATGCCCTCTGACCACCTCCCAGCACAAACAGACACACAGCACTCCCACTTCTTGACCACTTCCTGTTGCGCGCGCACCCCACATCTCTCCTCTTCCGACTATCTCTTCATGGAATACTCGTATGTGGAACTTGACCACCACAGAATCCACTAAACATCATAGGATTTTACCAACTTTTCAACCATCCTCTTACGGAATCACCTATATAACTCACCCACACACACACCCCCCAAAAAAATGTTCTCCACACGCCACCTACACCCACAACACGCTTAAACCCCACACACACGTGCTTTCCACCACATATTTACACCCTCAGCCTCCTGATTCCTCTCCCCCCACCCCTCTATCCACACACGCACAGACACTCCGACCTACAACCCCCCCCCCCACACACACCTCTTCCTGAACATGCAACCCCGTTCTTCCCCCAACCCTTACTTTCACATACACACACACACACACGTACACCTACACACACACACCACCTTCAGCCCTCCCCACTCGGACACCCCGTCTCCTTCTCCCTACTCCACCCGCCACCACCCCTACACACCCCACACCCTTCCACCACATGTTTTACCCCCCTTTTAATTTCAGTTTATTTTGATCATGCTTTTATATTTAATTTTATTTCATTCCTTGTATTTTGATCATGCTTTATTTTTATTTTTAATTTTAATTTCATTCGCACCGTTTCCTTTCGCTATATGTCTCTCCACCACTCCCCTACACACCCTTTGAACTCTGTTCCCACACACTTCTCACCTGAGGAAGGGCTTATGCCCGAAACCTCGTTCCCCACCACCACCCCACTCTCCAGATCGTGAAATTAATAAACATTCGTTGTACTGCCTCTCTGTTTTGTTCCTGTTCAAATTTTTCCATTATATATATATATATATATATATATATATATATATTTATATATATATATAAAATCCTGGACGAATTCTGTGAACACATCACAAACTTCCCTTACCAACACTTGCACAGACAAAAACACAAGCCAAACCTCAACAAGAAAGAATGGGAAGAATTAAATAGATTAAAAACCGACAGAACCATTACAATTAAAGAGGCTGATAAAGGGAGTATAGTAGTCCTAATGGAGACAGAATTCTATATCAACTTAGCGCTCTCCACTTTGGAAAACGAAACATACTACGAAAAGGCTGAACACTACAATCAACAGAAAATTATGAGAAACCTTAAAACTCTAATCAACCAATACAAAGAAGGACTCACTAACAAGGAATTCAGCTTCATCACAGACTTCACAAGTAAATCCAGCCTTTTCTACGGTATCCCTAAAGTACATAAAAGCGAATCAATAAGTAAGGCATGCAAGGAAGCCACAGACATAGTCATCAATGTCCCCTCACCCAATGATCTCAAATTAAGACCTATAATAGCAGGCCCCGCTTGCGAAACGCACCGTCTTAGCAACTTCATTGATACCCTTCTCAAACCCTTCCTCAAGCACATCAAAAGCTATATAAGGGACGACCTAGATATGCTCAATCACCTCCCTAATATGCCACTTTCTGAACAAACCCTACTAGTGACGTTCGATGTAGTCAACCTATACTCCAACATCCCCCACAACCTAGGAATAGAAGCTATCCAATTCTGGCTGGATAATTTCCACAATGAACTCCCACAACGCATCAAAAAAGAATTCGTGATAGAGGGACTCAAATTTATCTTGGAGAACAATTACTTCGTTTTCAATAACAAACCCTACAGGCAGAAATCTGGGACCGCTATGGGAACGAAAACAGCCCCCACTTATGCCAACCTAGTCATGGGATACCTGTAAATCACCCTCTACACTAAAGTCCTAAACAAATTTGGAAACACCCTCCACTTACACATTGAAAGGAACTGGAAGCGATATCTAGATGACTGCTCCATCCTTTGGCACGAAAACATCGAAACACTTAAAGAATTTCACACCCTTATAAATGGGCTCAACACAAATATTGACTTCACGATGGAATACAGCCATCAACAACTCTCCTTCCTCGACATCCTCATTAAGATCCATAACAAAAAAATAGAAACAGACATATACTACAAGCCCACAGACTCCAAGCAATATCTCCCCTTCAACTCTTGCCACCCTAGACACGTTAAAATTAATATTCCCTACAACTTAGCCAAGAGAATCTGTACTATAGTCTCCAATAAAAACATCTGCTACTTACGGCTACAAGAACTAAAGGACACACTCATAGGCAGGGACTACCCTGCATCACTAATTGACAATGGAATCCAACGTGCCCTAAAACTCAGTACCCAGGACCTTAGACACCCTAAAGTAAATCAATCAAAACTAAAAGCTCTTCCATACATCTCCACACACAACCCCCTCAACAATGAGGCCTTTGACACCATCTTCCAGAACATCCCTGTATTGAAAAAGGACCATAGAATGAACCAAATTCTACGAACACACGATATCATAAAGAACAAAAGACAATCCAAGTCAATGAAAAACATCTTAACACATGCCAAAGTACTGCCAACCACAACAACGAAACCCACAGTAAAAAAATGCGATAGACCCAACTGTGGAATTTGCATCAACCTAATAGAGGGTTCGGAATTCTATTTCAAAGATGGACAACGTTTTATAGTAAAACACAATTTCACATGTGCATCGGAAAATCTAATATATGTATTAACTTGTTCAGGTTGTCGAGAACAATACATAGGCCAGACCAAAAACAGCCTCCGCCAACGCATGACTGTCCATAGACCCCAAATTAAAATACGGGATTACAGGAAAATACCAATGAGTGAACACATTGATACCTGTGCCGCCCAAAATCATCCCAACTTCAGAATCTTTCCCCTCTACAAATTTAAAGATAATGCCACCCACACCCAGCGCATCAGCAAGGAATCTTACTTCATTAACAAATACGGACCCCGTCTAAACACTTCTCCCTAAGACGAACCCACAACATACACACGTCAACATACATACCTACATCAGCACACATCTCTACCCACATATAAACACAATGACATACGTAAACACACATGCTCTATGGTGCAACACAAAAAAATATATCTGCATATATATATGTATATATATGTATATATGTATATATATATGTATATATATATAGTGAATATATGTATGTGTATATATATATATATATAGTGAATATCATTTCACACCTTTTATTGTTAAGATTTTTGATGTTCTATTAAGAGAACCGATTTTACTGAAAAAATCGAATAATGTACACCATTTTACCAGGGGAAAAAAATACTGGTCCACCCACACACACACACACACACACATATACACAAACACATACACACGCGTACATCAACATACAAAGAGACTTATATACACACACACACACACTTCTCCGTATAAGACAAAAGCTGAAAAATATCTTTTGACATGCTTTCAGACACATTCTTACTGACCATCCCTGCCACCACGAATTACTCTGCTATACACACACACACACACACACACACACACACACACACACACACTTATCTTAATAGCCATTTGACACACATCGCTGCTAACCATTATCACAACATCGAACACCTTACTACTACTACTACTACACACACACACACACACACACACACACACACACACACACACACACACACACACACACACACACACACACACACACACACACACACATATTTGTTGTGAAAGAGTCATTTCTCAATCTTGCGCAAAACCAATTTTTTATTCACATGACCTCTACCGACCAATCAAAATTGTTTTGACCACAAGAATTTTTTCTGGAGCCATTTTTTTAACATAAAAACAGTCTTGGCGCAAAATCAATTTTTTACATTCACATGACCTCTACCGACCAATCAAAATTGTTTTGACCACAAGAATTTTTGCAACACCCAAGTATCGCTGGAGCCACTTTTTTAACATAAAAACAGGTAGAATTCCCAAAACTAATCAGATCAGAGCAAACAGCACGGACACTCTATCTCAAAATTATTTTTGAAAAGCATTTAGAAATGCGCAACCGGTAAAAACTTAAAAACTTAAAACCACAACTGAATACTAACCCATACAATCACTAATACTCTTTTATTCCTAATTAAACCATTTTTTAACTGTGAACAATTTATCAACATTTTCTATTCCGTTTACCAATATATATATGTATATATATATATATATGTATATATATATATATATATATATATTATATATATATATATATATATATATATATATATATATATATATATATATATATATATATATATATATATATATATATATATATATATATATATATATATATATATTTATATATATATATATATATATATATATATATATAGGAACGAGTAGGACCCTGACGGCTGAGCTCAAGCCGTTTCGACAGAGCCGTCGAAACGGCTTGAGCTCAGCCGTCGGGGTCCTACTCGTTCCTATTACCCACTCTACTACCCTAAGTATTGAGTACTTTGGTGCGTTATGGTCCACCTGGTTCCTTACCACATTTCCTTCGTTTTCCTTCGTTATATATATATATATATAAATCTATAATAATGAGTTCAAATCTCAGGCAGTCTTTTACAATGAAATAGCTCGAAGAAAGACTATTTCTGAGCCGTGTAATACAGGTTAATATAAATTAATATATTTGATAAACGCAAATACCGACATATTCATGTTTGTATTGTAAATGACCAAGTTAGCTAGATTGAAATATACTAATAATAATAATATTACAGTTTGCCTATCTTGACTTAAGATAATAAATCAACAAAAACAAATTGTATTGGCAATGGCCATGGTGCTTAGTATATATATATATAATATTTTTATCAATCCCTCTTCGGATTTTAGTCTTCACATTTTTTATTAAAAAAGGCATGAAGGCATGTGGCTGAGTGGTTAGAGAATTGGATTCACAATCTTGAGGTGGTGAGTTCAATTCCTGGACCGGGTGATGCATTATGTCATTGAGCAAGACACTTTATTTCATGGTGCTCCTTCTACCTGGAGTTGCGACCGATAGATAGTATTAGAAAATGGAAAGACCGACGTAAACATTGTTTCCTCGGTCCGATTTGACGAAAGTCAATCAATCCTTTATTTATTATTATTAATCATCATCATCATCATCATTTTACGTCCGCTTTTCCCTGCTTGCAAGGGTAGGACTTTATATATATATATATATATTTGTTTTGCAAGGTTTTTGATATGAAATTGTGTGTTGAAACAAATATTGTTATGTTTGGGGAGGGTCATATTGTTATAATATTGCCAGAAATAATAATAAAACACACAACAATAAAAGTGCACACAACTATAACGGTAGATTTAATGACAACCCCTTAAAGAACCTGTTCTTCAACCCAGCTGATAAAACATACAAGATGAACAAAATTTATTCCACTAAATTACCTTTTAATAAAAGAGTTTGTATACCACAACAATTAGATGACGAAACAGAGGCACAGTTCACCATAGCTAGAAATAAACTTAGACAGGTAGTAGACCAATATACTAAGAGACAAAGTAGACCAGAGGTCCAACAACTTGGAAGGAAACCTGTAGAAGGCCTACTTAGCCTCATGCAACGCACAAGGGATGGTGAGGTAGTGTGTCTACCCACAGATAAATCTGGTAGGATGTCAATAGACCGCATGCCAAACTACATCAAGGCTATGCAACCCCACATCATCAACACGAGCGAAACAACACCACAAACACATAAGGAGAGAGAAAAGATACCCAACGCTCACATGATGATGTGGACTGACAACCTAAAACCAAGTAGACGCACAGCCAACAACTTCCAAGCGTCTAACAACAACATACCACCCTCGTATGGACTCCGCAAAAAACATAAATCAACCAACAACCCGACGACAGGACCACCAACAAGACCTGTATGTGGAGCCAATATTGCCAGTAACTTCAGGATTTCCTAATTCTTCTCTATGATTATACGCCCCATAATTAAAATGTCCCCAGATATATGTGACAGCACAGAGGACCTCCTCAGTAGAATCAATAAGTGCAACTATACTGAAGACTTAAAAAACTGCATAATAGGCAGCATGGATGTAGTGTCCATGAAAACATCCATTGACATTGATTTTGCTGTGGGAAAATGTGTGGAAATAAGCAGTGAGAGCGAGGTGGAGTTCTGTGACATTGACACAGATGAACTGGGCCTCCTACTTAGATGGACCAAAGCCAGCCATACGGGCACCCAAAAACAACGATCAGGTGAGACAAATGGTCACACATGCTGTAGGGGCTAGTATTAAAACTACCCTAAAGGGCCATATGTTTAAATTCAATGAAAAGATCTACACCCAGAATGAGGAAGCCATTGGTGTCAGCATAGCTGGTGCTGTTGCCAACCTTTTTATGTACACTTGTTGCATAGGCGATGTTAATATAGTAATAAGAACACCCCCACAAGAGAGTACTAATAAACATGAATTAGAAAATAGCACAATAGAAAGCATCCAGCAGATAGCTAACTCCATACACCAGAGTATAACTGTAACTGTTGACTACCCTTCCAAATACCCTAACAATAGACTACCTGTATTAAACACGGAACTCTGGATTAACACTATAGATGAGAGGGCCCAAATTCACTCACATTATGCTAAACCCATGGCCTCCAAATACCTGATACTCAAAAACTCAGCAATGTCCAATAATGCTAAGTTTAATATTCTGATCGCAGACTTGGTAAGAGTGATGAAGAATGTGTCCCGCATGTGTGACCCAACAGAAATGGAAAGACACATCCAATACTTCATCAATTGCATGCAGTTCTCTGGCTACAACCAAAGAGACAGAATCAGAGTATACAAAGGAGCCATGGAGAAATATAAAACCCTTATAGAAATGGGCATGAGAGGGATTTACCCATTATACGGGGACAAATCATGGAATAGCTTAGATAGGACTAAACATAAGATAGGAAAAGCCACTTCATGGTACGACAACCAGAGATACCAGAGTGTCATGTTCGTGGATACTACCCTCGGAGGGAAATTAGCTAACCAATGTAAAAAGGCCCTGAGAAAGACACATCAAAAGATTAAAGTGGTAGAAAAGCCAGGAACTACCATAAAATCCCTGATCAGAAAACATACCCCTTTAAGAAAACCCACTGTACTAATAAGAAATGTGTTATATGTAAAATGTAGCCCCAGATAAACTGTAAAACTAGAATTGTAGTCTATTGCATAAGATGTACAGAGGGTACTTGCAGAAACATGACAACAACATACATAGGGGAGACAGGTCG
>CAXHJY010001330.1:25000-32742 GCA_964016885.1 Eledone cirrhosa
CACAACACCACCAACACCAACACAACACCACCAACACCAACACAACACCACCAACACAACACCACCAACACCAACAACACCAACACCAACACAACAACACCAACACCAACACAACACCACCAACACCAACACAACAACACCAACACCAACACCAACACCACCAACACCAACACCAACAACACCAACACCAACACAACACCACCAACACCAACAACACCAACACCAACACCAACACCAACAACACCAACACAACACCACCAACACCAACAACACCAACACCAACACCAACAACACCAACACCAACACAACACCACCAACACCAACAACACCAACACCAATACCAACACCACCACCAGCCACAACACCACCAACACCAACACAACACCACCAACACCAACACAACACCACCAACACCAACACAACACCACCAACATCAACACAACACCACCAACACCAACACAACACCACCAACACCAACACAACACCACCAACACCAACACAACACCACCAACACCAACACAACACCACCAACACCAACACAACACTACCAACACCAACACCAACACCAACACCAACACAACAACACCAACACCAACACAACACCACCAACACCAACACCACCACCAGCCACAACACCACCAACACCAACACAACACCACCAACACCAACACAACACCACCAACACCAACACAACACCACCAACACCAACACAACACCACCAACACCAACACCAACAACACCAACACCAACGCAACACCACCAACACCAACGCAACACCACCAACACCAACAACACCAACACCAACACCAACACCAACAACACCAACACAACACCACCAACACCAACACAACACCAACAACACCACCAACACCAACAACACCAACACCAACACCAACAACACCAACACCAACACCAACACCAACAACACCAACACCAACACAACACCACCAACACCAACACAACACCACCAACACCAACACCAACAACACCAACACCAACACAACACCACCAACACCAACAACACCAACACCAACACCAACACCAACAACACCAACACAACACTACCAGCACCAACACAACACCACCAACACCAACACAACACCACCAACACCAACACAACACCACCAACACCAACACAACACTACCAACACCAACACCAACACAACACCACCAAAACCAACAACACCAACACCAACACAACACCACCAACACCAACACAACACCACCAACACCAACACAACACCACCAACACCAACAACACCAACAACAACACCAACACAACACCACCAACACCAACACAACACCACCAACACCAACACAACACTACCAACACCAACACCAACACAACACCACCAACACCAACACCAACAACACCAACACCAACACAACACCACCAACACCAACACAACACCACCAACACCAACACAACACTACCAACACCAACACAACACCACCAACACCAACACCAACAACACCAACACCAACGACACCACCAACACCACCAACACCAACACCAACACAACACCACCAACACCAACACTACCAACACCAACACAACACCACCAACACCAACACCACCAACACCAACACAACACCACCAACACCAACACCAACACAACACCACCAACACCAACAACACCAACACCAACAACACCACCAACACCACCAACACCAACACCAACACAACACCACCAACACAACACAACACCACCAACACCAACACCAACAACACCAACACCACCAACACCAACACAACACCACCAACACCAACACCAACACAACACCACCAACACCAACAACACCAACACCAACACAACACCACCAACACCAACACCAACAACACCAACACCAACACAACACCACCAACACCAACAACACCAACACCAACACCAACACCAACAACACCAACACAACACTACCAGCACCAACACAACACCACCAACACCAACACAACACCACCAACACCAACACAACACCACCAACACCAACACAACACTACCAACACCAACACCAACACAACACCACCAAAACCAACAACACCAACACCAACACAACACCACCAACACCAACACAACACCACCAACACCAACACAACACCACCAACACCAACAACACCAACAACAACACCAACACAACACCACCAACACCAACACAACACCACCAACACCAACACAACACTACCAACACCAACACCAACACAACACCACCAACACCAACACCAACAACACCAACACCAACACAACACCACCAACACCAACACAACACCACCAACACCAACACAACACTACCAACACCAACACAACACCACCAACACCAACACCAACAACACCAACACCAACGACACCACCAACACCACCAACACCAACACCAACACAACACCACCAACACCAACACTACCAACACCAACACAACACCACCAACACCAACACCACCAACACCAACACAACACCACCAACACCAACACCAACACAACACCACCAACACCAACAACACCAACACCAACAACACCACCAACACCACCAACACCAACACCAACACAACACCACCAACACAACACAACACCACCAACACCAACACCAACAACACCAACACCACCAACACCAACACAACACCACCAACACCAACACCAACACAACACCACCAACACCAACAACACCAACAACACCACCAACACCACCAACACCAACACCAACACAACACCACCAACACCAACACAACACCACCAACACCAACACCACCAACACCAACACCACCAACACCAACACAACACCACCAACACCAACACCAACACCAACACAACACCACCAACACCAACAACACCAACACCAACAACACCACCAACACCACCAACACCAACACTAACACAACACCACCAACACCAACACAACACCACCAACACCAACACCACCAACACCAACACAACACCACCAACACCACCAACACCACCAACACCAACACAACACCACCAACACCAACACCACCAACACCAACACCAACACAACCAACACCAACACAACACCACCAACACCAACACCACCAACACCAACACCAACAACACCAACACCAACACAACACCACCAACACCAACACAACACCACCAACACCAACAACGCCAACACCAACACCAACAACACCAACACAACACCACCAACACCAACACCACCACCAGCCACAACACCACCAACACCAACACAACACCAACAACACCACCAACACCAACAACACCAACACCAACACCAACACCAACAACACCAACACCAACACCAACACCAACAACACCAACACCAACACAACACCACCAACACCAACACAACACCACCAACACCAACAACACCAACACCAGCACAACAACACCAACAACACCAATACCACACCAACACACCACCAACACAACAACACCAACACCACACCGACACCAACAACAACAACAACAACACCAACAACAAAACCAACAGCACCACCACCACCACCAACACCACCATCATTGTTTAATCAGCTATTTACTGGTATGTTGATAACAACAATAATAATACTAATACAAGATTAAATATAATGAGATCAAGGTCACTGGATTAAGGTGGGGTGTTGGGTGGGGGGGGGGGGGGGTAGATGAAGGTCATGGATTAGCAAAGATGAACATAAATTAATAAAATACACAGAAAACCTCTAAATCTGTTGAATATTTGGTTGAATATTTAATATTTCCCACAATACTCTCTGTCTATATCTGTCTGTGCGTCACTCTGTGTTTACCCCCATCTGCAATTGGGCTTTAATAACTCTCAAACTGTGCAATGCCAACCCAGAAAATGAAGTGTGGTACTGCACCGCCACCAAAGACACAGACATTGAAAGAGAGAGAACTCGCAGAACAGAACAGTTTCTGGATGAAAACCTTAGACTTTTTACACTTTATTATCTTTGTATGTTATGGTTTGTTTTCAACTGTGTGTAGCACATTTAAAGGGTACTGGAGAATTATACAACCCCTAAAAAAGAAAGACATCTCACAAGAAGTTATCCTCATTACGGGCGGGGGTCGAGGACTTGGAAGAAAAATTGCTCTTGAATTTGCAAAATATTCTCCGAAACAGGTAACCCAATTTTTTTCCTTAAACATGTATTTTATGTAAACAGCTTGGCTGATCTCAGTAGGGGATCCAGCCAGATCAGTTGGTGACAGTTGCTTCTGACAGGACCCTCTGTAAGGAATAAGACACTGCCTCCATCACCCTCCCAGGAATAAGTGGGCAAAGAAGATGTCTATTATGTTATAATAACTTGCATGTCACTATATATTGTCTTCTATATATTGTGTATATATTGTGAATATATATTTTGTATATATATTATGTATACATTGTGTATAGATATTGTGTATATATTGTATATATATTGTGTATACATTGTGTATATATAGTGTATAGATATTGTGTATATATATTATGTATACATTGTGTATATATTGTATATATATTGTGTATACATTGTGTATATATAGTGTATATATTGTGTATATATAGGGGATATAATTTTTATTTTTTTTTTTGCTTCAACATCAATTTTTTTTTTAAAACACTTTAGTCTTTATTGTGTTGTATGAGATGAAAGAATGGTATTTAACTAATGTATTGGTATGTGATGGGGCCCACCGGCCACAACACTACCAGAATGGAGAAGGCGTTTCCCCAGAGGGCGGCAAGGGAGATGCGCTGGAAAAGCCACTCCAACTCGCAGGGCTCACACCTACGGCTGGCCAGCTCAGCCCCTATGGTGGTGAGTAAGGAGGCAGCCCTGGGGCCAAGGGCACCAGAAGTCTCCACTGCCAGGGGAATGACTGCAAACCTGTCAGAGAGCGACCGGTATTTGAGGAGTTTGGCCCCCTCAGCCTGACATGCAGCAGAACCTGGGTCAGTCGCAGACTGCACCAGGTTGTGACTGCAGAAAGTGTTGGTGCAAGTGGCATCCCAGACGAGGGGTTTGCCACCACGGAACTGGAAGATGGTCATGCCATCTGGCCTTTTGCCGTCCCCTCGATCCAGCCCCACCGGCTCGAGCTGGGAGGGGAAGCCTGCAGCATCCAAGCCATGCTTAATGACCTCGTTGAGGGCAGTATGGCGTGGAATGGGGCCGTCACTGTGGCGACAGGAAAGCGGGTGGAGGCCGAAAGAGTCCACGGTGGAACCGCAGCGACATTGGTGTGGCTGGCAGATCTGGAGGCCGAGTCTCAGGGAAACGCCGATTTGCAGGCTATGGTTGTCTATCTGCGTGCCAGTGGAGAAGGAGGGCAGGGCATGGAGCCAGGCACCACTGTGGGGTTTGGAGGCCACATGAAAACAAGCAAGGCAGTGCTGATCGAGCTGGCGCGTGAGCCTGTCTGAGACCAGGCTGCAGTGGATGGCATCCCAAGTGCGTTGGGGGGACTTGACGTCAAGAGGAGGAGAAGGAGGAGGGACGTCTACTGGGCTAAGTTCCAGCCAGTCCCACGTCTCACAGGCGGCCTCATGTTCTCTGAACACAGAGGGTTCTGTTGTGTTTTGAAGAACCCTGCTGATGAGGACGCGGCATGAGGTTACCGACGAATGATACGCCGGCAAAGCTAGCGTCATCAGACTTGATGTTGCATATCCTCTCGGCTGCTGCTTGGATACAAGTATCGAGGTCAGCGAGGAGAGATGTCTGGGTGTAGCATGGAGTGCTGCAGAGTGTATAGAGGAGCTTTGTGTGTATATATTGTGTATATATTGCATATATATTTGTTTCTAATTTAGGCACAAGGCCAGCAATTACCCAGTGCATTACTGGTACTTTATTTTATCGACCCTGTAAGGATGAAGGGCAAAGTCAACCTCGGCGGGATTTGAACTCAGATCGTAAAGGGACGTAACTATGCTGGAAAGCATGGTGTCCGACCCTTTACTGATACTGCCAATCCACCGCCCTTATTGTATATATATTATGTATATATTGTGTATATATTGTATATACATTGTGTATACTTGAGTATATATTGTGCATAAATTGTGTATATGTTGTGTATATATTGTGTAATCATCGTGTATACATTGTGCATATGTTATGTATATATTGTGTATATATTGTGTATAATATTAATTATAAATGCTGTTATATATACGTCAGTGTGTTTTTAATTATTCCTAGAGAATCCATTATTATAAAGTTTTTTTCTTCATTTCAATCCCTATGTTCTGGTAAAGTTGGAAAGATGGTGGCCTACTTGAAGAGGGAGTGCCATGGTATGGATTGGCTTTTACTGACAGTCTTACTAGCCATTCTATGTGATGAAACAATTATATCCTTTGGGCCACAGCTAAAGCACTACTCAGACTGGGGTGTAGTGTCTCTCTCTCTCCCCCTCCCCACCTCAGACAGGGGTGTAGTGACTGTTTCTCTCCCACCTTAGAGTCGAGTGTAGTGTTTCTCCCTCACCTCAGACTGGGGTGTAGTGCCTCTCTCTCTCTCTCTCCCTCCCAGTTCAGACTGGAGTATAGTGTCCCTCTCTCTCCCACCTCAGACTGGAGTGTAGATTCTCTCTCTCCCACCTCAGACTGGGGTGTAGCACGTCTCTCTCCCACCTCAGACTGGGGTGTAGCACCTCTCTCTCCCACCTCAGACTGGGGTGTAGCACCTCTCTCTCCCACCTCAGACTGGGGTGTAGTGTCCATTTCACTCCCTCCCACCTCAGACTGGGGTGTAGTGTCTGTCTCTCTCTCCCACCTCAGACTGGGGTGTAGTGTCTCTCTCTCTCTCACACCTAAGACTGGAGTGTAGTGTCTCTCTCTCCCACATCAGACTGGGGTGTAGCGTCTGTCTCACACACCCACATTAGACTGGGGTGTAGTGTCTCTCACCCTCCCACCTCAGACTGGGGTGGAGTGTCTCTTTCTACCTCCCACCTCAGACAGGGGTGTAGTGTCTCTCTCTCTCTCTCACCTCGGACTGGGGTGTAGTGTCTCTCTCTCTCCCACCTCAGACTGGGGTGTAGTGTCTCTCTCTCTCCCACCTCAAACTGAGGTGTAGTGTCTCTCTCTCTCCCACCTCAGACTGGGGTGTAGTGTCTCTCTCTCTCTCACCTCAGACTGGCGTGTATGTCTCTCTCTCTCCCACCTCAGACTGGGGTGTATGTCTCTCTTTCTCTCTCACCTTAGACTGGGGTGTATGTCTCTCTCTCTCCCACCTCAGACTGGGGTGTAGTGTTTCTCTCTCTCTCTCCCACCTCAGACTGGTGTGTATGTCTCTCTCTCTCCCACCTCAGACTGAGGTGTAGTGTCTCTCTCTCTCCCACCTCAGACTGGGGTGTAGTGTCTCTCTCTCTCCCACCTCAGACTGGAGTGTAGTGTCTCTCTCTCTCACCCCCCAGACTGGGGTGTAGTGTCTCTCTCTCTCACACCTCAGACAGGGGTGTAGTGTCCTCTCTCTCTCCCACCTCAGACTGGGGTGTAGTGTTTCTCTCTGTCCCACCTCAGAATGGGGTGTAATGTCTCTCTCTCTCCCTACCACCTCAGACTGGGGTGTAGTGTCTCTCTCTCTCTCACCTCAGACTGGGGTGTAGTGTCTGTCTCTCTCTCACCTCAGACTGGGGTGTAGTGTCTCTCTCTCTCTCTCTCCCTTTCCAACCTCGACTGGGGTGTAGTCTCTCTCTCTCTCTCTCTCTCTCTCTCTCTCTCTCTCTCTCTCTCCCACCTCGACTGGGCTGTAGTGTCTCTCTCTCACCTCAGACT
>CAXHJY010001331.1:20000-25000 GCA_964016885.1 Eledone cirrhosa
AATGTACAAGCCCACAAGGTCGCTAATTTCAGCCGAGTCACTCGCTCCCATGCTGACGTCAAATGGGGTCTGAGACTTCTTGTTGATCCAGTAAGATCCATCGTGGTATAGAAAGGTCTTACGGGCGTGGAGGATAACTTGCTCAGCATCGGTAATGGTGGTAAAATTCCTGGCAAAGGTAATTGCGTCCTTCAGGAGGGGCTCCGAGATAGAAGCATAGTAGTTTTCTATGTCGAGTTGCAGGAAGCGAGAGTGGCGTTTGTCGGGAAATTCTCGGAACCAGGATATTGCCTCAGATGTTCTGCTCCAGAGTGGAAGTGGTGAGGCAGCCCGCAATGATGGTAGAACTCTATCCAGGATCTTCTTACTGATAGAGCCGATGTCTGAACGAGTGGGGTTGATAAGTCTGACTGATGGTTTGTTGAGGAAGTTTCCCTTATGGTCCTTCAGGGTAAAGTGCAGGGTCTTTACCCTTAAAGGTTCGGTTATGTAATTTAAGGGACTTGGCAATTTCTTTTCCGGCCGCGTTTGTCTCAGTCAATGCCATCTCTATTACCTTTTTGTAGGTGGTCGTGATGGCATTTTTTACCAGCTTGTTGTAGGTCTGTGGGTCTACCTCATAAACGTTTTGGGTTTTATCGGAGGAGACATGAAGATTAGGGATTTTTTTATATTCCGCAATTCAGTATTTAAGTAGGCCTGGAATGGTGTGGTGGGTCTACGGAATTTTATATCTTTGATCTTCTTGAAGAGGTCTTCTTGATATGGTTAAAGTAGGCTGTTGGTGGGTGGTGCCTTATTCGTTTTGAAGCCGAACTTCTCATCATTGGTAGATGCTACATCAGGGTTGTCGAGGAAAAAGGCTCTCCATCTAATTCGCTTGATGAACTCGTTGGTACGTCTGATGAGTGTTTTTAGGTATAGTTTCCTTGGAGGGATGGGGATGTTCTTCATGGAGACATCAAGGTCGAGTTTGGTCAGCATAGTTTCTTGATGGTGGTTATAAGGGGCACAGAGAGTGCTAAAATATATATATATATACATTTGCCTACCTTGAGGAGAATAATATGGAAGTTGAAGGACCCCATAGCCAGTGACAAAGCTTATTCCTTTGACAATAAGGAAGAGCAATTATAGACATGTGATATAGAAGAACAGTGGCAATTCCAGAAAGTGAACCTGCTGAAAGCAACGGGTGAAATCTGTGGCTGGAGCAGACCTATTGGCAGGAGGAGAGTAACTTGGTGGTGGAAGACAAAAAAGCAGGCTTGGAAAGTATGGCAGGAATGGGGAAGTAGAGAGCACTATCAGGTGGCCAGGAGAGAAGCTAGGAGACAAGTGTACCTTGCAAAAAGGGAAGCAGAGGAAAGAAAGTTCAAGCTTGTTCTACAACGTGAGGACCAACGTGAGGTGTTCAGGATTGCTAGACAATGTGTCAAGGAAAACCATGATATTGTTGGGGAGAAGTGTGTCCGTAATGATAACGGTGTAATTGCCCTCACTGATGCTGATAAGAAGATAGCCTGGAAGTGTCACTACGAGAGACTATTAAATGAGGAGAATAAGTGGCAAAAAGATAGTCTGCTCCAAATCAATCCAATAGAAGGACCAGCGATGCAAGTTAAAGGTAGTATAATAAGTAAGGCAATCAAAGATATGAAGACAGGCAATGCAACAGGGCCTTCCGAGATAGTTGCTGAGATGTTGAAGGCATCTGGAATGTATAGTTAACCAAGTAATACAGAATGGGGTGATACTAAAAGACTGGCATAGCAGCATCATCATTAACTGCTACAAGGGTAAAGGAGATGCTCTAGATAGAGGAAACTATAGAGGCATTAGGTTAGTTGACCAGGTCATGAAGGTCACAGAAAGAGTTATAGCGCAACTAATCAGAGAGCGAATTGATCTAGATGAAATGCAGTTTGGGTTTGTGTCAGGTAAAAGTACCACAGACGCTCTTTTCCTTGTACGACAACTACAAGAGAAGTACCTAGCTAAAAGTAAACCCCTCTACTTAGCTTTTGTAGACCTGGAGAAAGCCTTTGACAGAGTCCCCTCACTCCATTATCTGGTGGGCTCTTAGAAAACTAGGTGTAGATGAATGGCTTGTGAGAGCTATACAAGCCATGTATAAAGAAACAGTCAGCAAGGTTAGAATTAACAACGAATATAGTGAAGAGTTTAGCGTAAAAGTTGGTGTTCATCAGGGCTCTGTTCTTAGCCCCCTACTATTTATTATTGCCCTTCAGGCTATAACAGTGGACTTCAAGACCGGCTGCCCATGGGAATTCCTATACGCAGATGATCTAATGCTCATAGCTGAATCAATGGTTGAACTAGAGAAGAAATTCCAAACATGGAAGCATGGCCTAGAAGCAAAAGGCCTTAAAAGTTAACTTGTCTAAGACTAAAGTCCTAGTTTGTAGAAAGGAAAGTAAGGCACAGGTACCCTCAGGAAAATGGCCATGCTCAGTGTGTAGGAAAGGAGTGGGCAGAAATTCAATTTTATGTCCCAAATGCAAAGTATGGGTGCATAAAAGATGTAGTGGGATCACAGGTAAACTATCTAAGAATGTAGACTTTATATGTGGCCGATGCTCAGGTGCAATAGGTAGCAGGTGTCCACAGGATACTAGCTCCTTCTATTGCCCAGATGGTTCTATAGAAATAGTAGACACTTTCTGTTACCTGGGTGACGAAATCAGCAGTGGTGGAGGGTGTTCTGAAAGTACAGTAGCCAGAGTCAAAACGGGATGGAAAAGGTTCAGAGAGCTTATACCGCTGTTGGCCACAAAAGGTTTCTCTCTAAAAATGAAAGGCAGATTGTATGATACCTGTATATGAACAGCAATGTTACATGGCAGTGAGACATGGGCATTACGTGCAGAGGACCTGCGCAGACTGGAAAGGAATGAAGCAAGCATGCTCCGTTGGATGTGTAATAGTAATATACGTGAACGGCAAAGCATAAATGAACTAAGGGAGAAATTAGGAATAAGAGGGATCAGATGCTGTTTACTTGAGAGAAGACTACGTTGGTATGGCCACGTGATGCGCATGAAAGACGACAGCTGTATAAAAAAGTGCAGGGCGATCAAAATTGATGGTAGTTACGGAGTAGGTAGACCCAGAAAAACCTGGGACGATCTGATAAATTCCACCTTACACACTTGCACCTCTCTAAGACAATGTCACTGGACCGAGATCTTTGGGGCTACGCAGTAATACAGAAGACCCGCCTTGCCTATGTACAAAGCGAAACCTACAGTCAGTAGGCACCTCTTAACCAAATATACACCCCAATCCAGCATAGCTAGTGAGGGACGTTGTTGTATGTACTACAGAGGGCACATCTGAGAGAGCCACCAAAAACAGTAGTGGTTCCAGGACTGTCCCTTGGGGCACTCCACTTGTTATTGATGTTTCCTTTGAGAGGACCCCGTTTTCTGCGACTGTCTGGCTTCAGTCCTTTAAGAAGTCATGCAGCCACTCACCTACTTTTCCAGTTATGCTGAGTCCGTGTAGTTTGTGACATATCATTCCGTGGTCGACCTTGTCAAAGGCCTTCGCAAAGTCAAGATATATCACGTCCACATGTGAGCTGTCTAGCAGTTGTTTCAGTACCCAGTCGTAGTGATTAGCAGCTGTGTAAGGCAGCTTCTTCCTGGGTGGAAGCCATGCTGCGTGCGAGTCAGGTGGTCATTTTCCTTGAAGAAAATGATCAGTTTCTTTCTGACGACTCGCTCCATGACCTTACTGATATGCGGCATCAGGGAGACTGGCCTATAGTTTTTGGCGTCCGCTCTGCTACCTCCTTTATGGATAGGGCCTATTGTGCCTTCTTTCAGCTTCCTGGGTAGTATACTAGGAGCTTCTGAAGAGCATCTTCAGTGGAGTTGCTAAGGCCCACTTACATGTTTTTAAGAAGACTGCTGGGAATCCATCAGGTCCAGCAGCTGAGTCTGTTCTAATTTCATCTATGGCGTATACCACATCCTCCTCCGTTATGTCTAAGTGGTTGATGGTCACTATTTCTTCATGTAGTGTTGTGGCATCAAAGAACTCCTCTGGTTTTGTTATTTGCATGTGCCTCAGTGGACATGTGAACACACTTTTGTACTGTTCGTTCAGTATATCACATATCTCTTGGGGATTCTCGGTTAATGAACCGTCTATATGGAAGAGTGACCCAATCTTGCAGTGTACCGAGGCAGTATCTTTTGCAAATTTAAAGAAAGCTTTAGGGTTTGTTTTAATATTTTCTATGGCCCTGCTTTCTTTCTTTGTCCTCTCATTTTCATGGGAAAGTTTGAGTGCAATCTCGGTGTCAAGTAGTACACATTTCAAATAGGATTCCTTCTTGTTTTCTTGTTGTGCATTCAACTGGTTTGAGAGCTTGGTTCTACGTCTCATAAGGATTTTCCTATCTCTGGGAATCAGATTTTTGTGTCTGTCTGCCTTTTTCTCCGGGAAAAAATTTTGCATATAGTGTGTATGGTTGTCATGAAGTGTTGAAATTGTGTGTTGCTGTCTTGTGTGGTGGTGTTTTCACTCCATGTTTGCTTCCGGATTTCTCTCTTGATATTTTTCCAGTTAGCCTTGTAGAAGTTAAGGCTGGATAAGGTCCCGGTGCTTCTTGATGGTTGTGTCTTACATTGTGGATGAGCACTTCGTTGTTTGTAAAACAGATATATATACATATATATATATATACATATATATATATACATATATATACATATATATATATACATATATATACATATACATATATATACATATATATACATATATATATACATATATATACATATATATACATATACATATATATACATATATATACATATATATACATATACATATATATACATATATATAGAGTTATAGCACAGTTGATTAGGGACCGGGTGAAAATAGACGAGATGCAATTTGGGTTTGTACCAGGAAGAGGCACCACTGATGCCCTCTTCCTTGTGAGGCAGTTACAGGAAAAG
>CAXHJY010001331.1:35000-40000 GCA_964016885.1 Eledone cirrhosa
TGGACCGCGCGATTTGAACGGCTCCGAGAGGTAGCAGTTCACCTTGACCCTAGAGCAGATGCGGCTGCTGTGCATAGCAGTGATCCAGCCCCCTGAAAACGGGTCCGAAGCCTGCCGCCGCTAGCACCGCATCCAGGTAACCATGGTCGACCCTATCGAACGCCTTAGATTGATCCAAGTTGATCAGAGCCCCACCAAAGCCGGGTTCGTTCCCAACCCTCTCTATGATGTATCGCATGAGGTGGAGGTTGTCATGGATGGACCTGGACGGGATAGCGCATGTCTGCGCATCTCCCACCAGGTTGCCCACGACAAGCGCCAACCTCTTTGCTAGCACCTTGGCCAAAATCTGTAACTCTGTATTTAGCAGAGTTATGGGCCTGAAGTTACTTATTTCGTCCCCCTTGTTCTCGTCCTTCCTCACTAGCGTGACTACGCCCTTGTCACAGTACAGGGAATTCTCCCGTTCTGTTGCCAGTTGCGGTAGACCGCCTCGAGGAGATCGGGGAACAAGTCCGGCATAGCTAGATATAATTCGTAAGGAAGACCATCGAGACCCGGGGATTTGCGTTTGCCGCATTGGCTCAGCACGTCCTCTATCTCAGCGGCCGAAATCGGCTCCTCGCAGGACTTCGCCTCCCTGTCCGAGAGGCGCGGCAGGCCGTCGAGGTATGGACCGAAGTCCACGTTCCCAACCGGCTCCCCGCCCCTCCCGAACAGTCGGGCAAAGTGCCTTTGAAAGGCCTCACACATCTGCTTAGGCTCAAGAATCGCCCGTCCATCCAGGTCTCGCAAAGACCGGATGGTGGATTTAGTTCCACTGTTGGCCTCTGTCACGCGGGCCCAGCTAACAGCTTTGGTCCCCTCGTTCCCTAGAGCACGTATTTTACTTCGGACAACGCAGCCTTCGTGCTTCTCGTCGAAAAACTGGCTCAAAGCCGTTCTCGACGCTAGCACTCTGGCCACGTCGCCGCATCTAATTGCCTCTTCTACTCTATCTATTAGCTCCCTTTCCTTCCTATTCCTATCCGCAGCTAGAACCTTACTAAATTCTATCGAGACTACTCTAATCTCTCTCTTTAGAGATACCCACCACCTGCTGTTGACGATCGCTCCAGTCAACCGTTCCTTAACTAACGTACTAATCCGATTCCTGTAGGCTCTACTTGCCGGCAAGGACAAGTTGAGCTTCCAGTAACCGGGGCCCTGTCTATGAGTTCTGTCAAGGTTGACCATGCAGGTCACTAATTTGTGGTCTGAATAGCCAACCATGCGCATTTTTGGACAACTTAAAAGTCCTTATCCTTAATTCTAACTAAGAACCTATCTAGGTACGACCTAGATGATCCGCTACGATTTGCCCAAGTCCAGGTTGGCGCAGTCGGAAAATCTAGTCGATATCTATCGGCCAGGTCAAATCGACCGATTAACCCTTTGAGGCTATTACACCCCTCTCTATCGGGGCAGGCCCCTACGTAGTCCCAGCGTGCATCTAGGATACCATTCTAGTCCCCCACTAATAGCAAGGAGCGGGACGTCCCTAGAAAAGTCTCCAGACGATGGAAGAAGTCCGGCCGCATTGACCCGAAAGGGCCGTAGGCGGCTACCAACCTAAACGCTCCGCCTTTACCACTGCCAAGGTCCAGAACCACTAGTCGACCCTCCGGGTCCAAATGTACCATCTGTGTTGCGAGACCCAGATGTTTTTGCAGCAGAACGACAACTCCACCCCCACCTCCGGGCTGACAGAGAGATGCGTGCATCTCAAAGTCATCAAAGGCGGGGGCCAGCTGTCGCACGTTGCTGATCCGGGCCTCGCAAATAACCATCACATCTATACGTTGTGACCTGAGGTCATTTAGAAGCATTACTTGCTTCCAAGTTGAGCCCAGGCCACGCGCATTTAAACAGCCTACTCTTAGCATAGCCATGTTGGTGGTGAAGAGAAAAGGCACTTACCTCTCTGCGTCCCGGGTATCGGGCTGCACAATTTCCATTAGGGTGGGGATTGGGTTGTTGGGTGGGGTGGTGGTTTGTGGAAGTGTGGGGGCATCAGTGTGTTGTGTGGTTGGGGAGCTTGGAGTTGTGTGGGTGTTTGGGGAGGGGGTGGGATAGTTTTTTAGGAGGACGCGGTTAATGGGCCCGACGCAGGGGGGACCCACGTCCTCTTTAAAATTGTTTTTTAAAGTTTTATAGGTGTCCTGTGGGGCCTTAATCATTTTGAGGTGGGGGAAATCCCCTGCCTGGGTGAAGTTAGGCCCTTGTGTTTTTATTAGATTGTTGTTGTACACAATGTTTAACAGTTTTTTGTTTCTTGTGTTTATGTATGTGTATGCATGTTTTTGTTTTTGTGTGGTGTTTTTTGTTTGCTGTTGTTGTGAGCTCTTTTGTGTTGGTGTCAGTGTTATGTTTTGGGGAGGGTTTTTTTTCATTTGTGTGTCTGAGGTGTGTTTTCTTTTTTTTCTTTTGATTGTGTGGAAGTGCTCCTCCTCGTCTGACGACGAACTAGGGTCATCTTCCGCGTTGGAGGGGAGGGGTATATGTTTTTTGAGTGGAGGGGATGGGTTGGACATTGTTTTGTTTTGGTTTGAGCTGTGGTGGTTGTTTTTGTAGTGGTAGTTGTGGTGATTGTGTTGGTTGTGCAGTTGTTGGTGGTGTAGGCAGGGATTGGGGTTTTCTTATTAAGTTGGGGACAGACAGCCCTCAGGTGACCTCTGGTTCCGCAGAGGTAACACGAGGGCCGTCTACCCTCAACGGTAATGTTGATGAAGGTTAGATCATCCAGTATGACGCGTTCAGGGATCTGGGCGATCCTTTCGGGCCTCATTTGAACTACAAGTTCGAGGCTCGTTCCACTGAACGCGTCACCCGATGCCTTTCCCATGGACACCAGCATGTCATCCTCCAGGTCCAGAAAACCTGTCAAAACCCACCATGTGTCCATAATCGGCAGGATGGTGTGGATTTTTATTTTTTGTGTTCTTCTACCCATGTACGTAGGGTAGAAGGTGTATGCGGTGGATGTGATTGGTTTGATGGACAGTTTCACTGCTGTGTCCCTGTCCTTCATGAGAATGGATAGACTCCCGTAGAGTCTATCCTTCTGAATGAAGGTGATGTCCTTCATGACGTCTTTTAAAACCAGCTCTATCTCGCTCTGTGATGGTTGAGCTGGTTTTTTACTTTTGTTCGAGATTGTCCTAAACATGACCGTGTTTAGGAGTCTCTGGCTTTTTAGTTCCGGGGGGGAATGGATTGTGAATGAACCATTTTCTCCGTACACTATATATTTTTTCGCATCCGCCAGTAGCTCCTTCGCTTTGGTTATATCTACTGGCAGATAGTCGAGGGTTTTCCTCATATGACTCCAGTTCCCCAGTGAATTAACAACCCAACAAGGAACTGGGCATATCAGAGTATTGACAATATCATACACCTAAACAACATATGTACTTGTCTATACCATACTAATTCAAACTGCCTGAAGAGGTCACAGCCAAAGATGGCTGTCACTGAAATATATATAGCAGTAATAAACGAAGCTAAATTTTAATCATTTGACTTTTATTTAACTTTATTATATACATATATATATATATACATATACATATATATATATACATATATACATATATATATATACATATATATATATATATATATACATATATACATATATATATATACATATATACATATATATATATACATACATATATACATATATATATATATATATACATATATATATATATATATATATATATACATATATACATATATATATATACATATATATATATACATATATAAGAAGGTAGCTTGGAAGTGTCACTATGAAAGGCTACTAAATGAGGAGAATAAATGGGAGAAAGACAGTCTCCCCCATGTCGACCCAATAGAGGGACCAGCAGTGTTAGTCGAGGGGAGTATAATAAGTAAGGCAATCAAGGATATGAAGACAGGTAAGGCGGCTGGGCCTTCGGAAATAGTTGCTGAGATGCTGAAGGCATCTGGCACGGTGGGACACACCATGGTCACCCGCATAGTTAACCAAGTCGTACAGAATGGGGTTGTTCCGAAGGACTGGCATAGCAGCATCATCGTTAACTGTTATAAGGGTAAAGGAGACGCCCTAGATAGGAGTAACTATAGAGGCATTAAATTAATCGACCAGGTCATGAAGGTCACGGAAAAAGTAATAGCGCAACTAATCAGAGAGAGAATTGACCTAGATGAAATGCAGTTCGGGTTTGTGTCAGGCAAAAGTACCACAGATGCTCTTTTCATAGTACGACAACTACAGGAGAAGTTCCTAGCTAAAGGTAAACCCCTCTGCTTAGCTTTTGTCGACTTGGAGAAAGCCTTCGACAGAGTCCCCCGCTCCATTATCTGGTGGGCTCTTAGAAAACTAGGCGTTGACGAATGGCTTGTGAGGGCTATACAAGCCATGTATAGAGAAACAGTCAGCAAGGTTAGAATTAACAACGAATATAGTGAAGAGTTTAGCGTAAAAGTTGGCGTCCATCAGGGCTCTGTTCTCAGCCCCCTACTATTTATTATTGCCCTTCAGGCTATAACAGAGGAGTTCAAGACAGGCTGCCCATGGGAACTCCTATACGCAGACGACCTGACACTCATAGCGGAATCAATGGTCGAGCTAGAGAAGAAATTCCAAACATGGAAGCACGGCCTAGAGTCAAAAGGACTTAAAATTAATCTGGCTAAGACCAAAGTTCTAGTTTGTAGGAAAGAAAACAAGGCGGCGGTCCCTTCTGGGAAATGGTCGTGCTCGGTGTGTAGGAAAGGTGTAGGTAGAAACTCCATTTTATGTCCTAAATGCAAAGTATGGGTGCATAAAAGATGTAGTAGGATCACAGGTAAGCTAACTAAGAACATAGATTTTACATGTGGCCGGTGTTCTGGTGCAATAAGTAGCAGCAAGTGCCCACAAATACTAGCTCTTTCAATTGCGCAGAGGGTTCTATAGAAATAGTGGA
>CAXHJY010001332.1:2500-15181 GCA_964016885.1 Eledone cirrhosa
GTACGTTTATTTGAATGTTATATGCGTATATTAACAGAGGCAATGTATTTCTTTTGCACAACACAGATTGTTTTCTTCTTATCTTGACAAATTAACAACGATTTTATATATCAATATATGTATTTATATATATATATATATATATATGTGTGTGTATGTGTGTGTGTGTGTGTGCGTGTGTGTGTGTGTGTGTGTGTGTGTGTGTGTGTGTGTGTGTGTGTGTGTGTGTGTGTGTTTGCGCGCGTGTGTGTGGGTGTGTATATATATGTGTTCTAATAATAATCACAAGAAATGAATAAAGTAGTGGTGAGGAAAGAAGAAGAAGAAGAAGAAGAAGACGACAACAACAACAGGAACTACATCAACTGTTCATTTCGTGGGAAAGATTTATAAATTAATTCAAAAAGATTATGTTGGTTTCGTTGTTTTCTTTCTCCGTCTTGTTTGGCTTGTGTCTGCTGTGACTATTGTTCTTCTGCTAGTGACATCGTTGGCTTATGTTGCTGTTGACATTGTTTCCGCTCTTAATTTTGTTGAGGCTTTTGCTCTTTTGAATTAATCTTTTGACTCTTTTCTACTTTTCTATTCTGCAATTTCAGGGGGTTTTAGAATGCTTAGCTGTGCCCAGTCTCCTCTCTATGCTTCAAGTCACTTGAATTGTTTTGCTTTAGAACACAACATAAAACCCAGCCCATGAACCGAACCAACGGCATCATAATCGTAAATCTAACACCCTTACCACTAGGCCATTTTAGGAATTTAGTGTCTCCATTTTAGGAATACTCAAATAATATAATTATTCTAGGCGGCAAATTTTCGGAGTCGTTAGAACGTCGGATAGAATGCCTTGTAGTATTCGTTCCAGCTCTCTGCTCTCTGAGTTTAAATCCCACCGAGGTCAACTTAGCCTTTCATCATTTCGATGTCGATAAAAAAAAGTACCAGTCTAGTACTGGGATCGATTCTTCCTCTATATCTCTTTCTCATTTCCTCTCTCTCACTATCTATCTCTCCCTAGAAGAAACCTGTTGTAGTCAGGCCTAAACAGGGATGGGCTACCCCAGGTTTAAAATGCCCTAGAAAGGATGTTTGACAATACGGTTCCTCTACAACTCTATCAGGAGTTACGGTACCATGCCATAATTATTCTAATTCGATGTCATTTTACTTCTACTAATTCAAGCCATATATGCTGCGTGACCAAATGATGAACAAGTTCATTTTGCGACCTTAACGTCTTGTGTTCAATCCAAATATCTGATATGTTGGGAAAGTGTAATTTACCATAGCCTCAATATATCAATATATATTTGTATTACTTCACCAAAAGAGGGCGTTAGACCAGCAGTATCGGTAGAGCATCGGACATTATGCTTCGCAGGTTAGAGTTACGGCCCTTGACGTTCTAATTTCAAATCTCGACGAGAATAGCTTAGCCTTTTATCATTATGTAGTCGATAAAATAACATACCAGTAATGCACTGGGATCGATTTAGTCGACTTTTCCCTCACCTAAGATTTTTCCCTCGTGCCTCAATCAGAAACCATTATTTAGTCAAAAGAAAAATGCATTACTATATAAAACATTCCATAGCCACCGAGAATAGTAGGAGAAAGAAAGGCATCTTCAAACGGGAGACATGACCCGAAAGTTTGCAACAAAGGGGACTTTACCTAAAATACCCAAGAGCTAGATGTTAAACTGGCGACGATTTAAGCCTACTCTCCGAGCATAACCCCGAGGCATTTGAAAGGAGTTTAAACATATTGGAAGGATCAAAAGCATAAAGAGGAATTTAGCAAGATTTGAACTCAGAATGCAAGTATACAGAAATATTATCGTAAGGCAATTCACCCTACCCATAATGACTCTAGTAACCCAACATTAGATTTTGCTAAAGTTTGATAGCTTAAATCCTAGAAAATCCCAACTATTATCTCATCTCTCTGGTCATGTCTTCGAAGGATTAAAGTATCATGGTTTCTATCGTATCAGGAATTCGACTAAATTCTTTCATAAAGTGTTTTCTTTTTAATTGTAATTATTCAAATAAATGCACGTAAATGTGCGCGTTTGGCTGCTTCTGAGTGTGTGTGTGTAAGAGTGTGTTTGTGTTTCGTGTGTGTGTGTATGTAAATAATATAGTTGTATAGCTCTAAGTGGAATGCTCAGTCACTTTTCCAGTAATAACACAAGGAAACAGTTCCGTTGTTCAAACAAAAGGAACACTTGTCGCCGCAACCGACCGAGGTACAAGGATATTCGGATTTTTATTTGAAGTGTTTCACTTTGTGTATCAGCGTGTGAGTGCGTGTGTGAATGTATGTGCATGTATGTGTGAAAATGTGTGTGCATGTATGTGTGAGAATGTGCGAACGGATGTGATCTGTGTGTGATTGTATGTGGGAGAGTGTGAGTGTGTTCACTTGTATGTGTTCATGTGTTCACTTGTATGTGTTCATGTGTGTTCATGTGTGTTCATGTGCGCATGTGTGTATGAATGTGTTCATGTTTGTGTGTGTGAGTGTGTGGGAATATGTGTGAGTTGTGTGTGCTTGTCTGTGTGTGTCCATGTCTGAAGGAGAGAAAGGTAAAGGATAGAGAGACATGCAAACAGGCAGATACGATCATAATGGTTTCTGATTTTCGCACATGGCCAACAATTGTTGTAGTGAGAGGAAATTCGATTAAATCGACCCCAGTGCGTTACTGGTACTTTATTTTATCGACCTCAGAAGGATGAAAGAATAGTTATAAACAAAATAGCATAAAAAAAGAGACGATAAACAACAAAAAATGTTATGGAAAATAAAACAAGAGAGGAAAATATAATCGGTAGGGCAATGAGACAAAAAGATATACAGTGGGGATAAAGACATGAGGATGGGGAGGAGGTGTGTGAAAGAAGATGGCTCTGTCGTACTTAATTGTATGATTGTTGTCTGTGAGCACTTGTTGTGCAAAATACCGGGATTAATATATGTTCTTATACACAGCATGGTGACTCCGGGTGAAACATAACCACACACACACAAATACAAAAATAGTTCAATACACAGCATGATATACACACACACACACACACACACACACACACACACACACACAGACACACACACACACACATACATATATATATATATATATATATACATATATACATATATATATATATATATATATATATATATATATATATATATATATATATATACACACATATGTGTGTGTCGAGGTGTGTATGTGTTTGTTTCTTCAATCGTCATGCGGTTTATTATAATATGTATATGTGTGTGTATATATATATATATATATATATATATATATATACACTCACACCACACACCACATACACACACATACCACGATTTTCAGTTCATTCCATCCTCCCCCGCTGTTCTTACAATTGCTCTAAAACATGGTTGCAATGTCGGACGCATTAAGCGAAAATTATTGGCCACTTTTCAGCCGTTTCCTTTCCACTGTTGCTCTTTTACAACAACAGATTTTATACATTTTCATATTAGTTTCTTCCTTTTCTTCAATGTCTATCTATCTGTTTGTCAGCTTGACTGTCTTATCCCTTTATTCATTCTTTAGTATTTTGTAGTTCTTTGTTTATATTTCATTATATGTATATTTTTGTTGTTCTTCGTTTCCACTTCACCACCGCTCTTTATAAAAAAATTATATCTTCACTTCCTCATCATCTTCCTGTTGTTCATTACATTTGATGTGAGAAATTAAGAGTAGTATTATTGTTGTTTTTATTATTATTATTATTATTATTATTATTATTATTATTATTATTATTAGTAGTAGTAGTAGTAGTAGTAGTAGTAGTAGTAGTAGTATCATTATTGCATACATATGTAGTTATTCAGATGAACAAGAACAATTATGGTCTATCTATCTCCTACGAAACATACACATGTACACACATTCTTATATAAACACATATGCACAGATACGCACGAATTAACACACACAAACACACACACATACATACACACACACACACATATATATATATACACACACACACACACACACACACACACATATATATATACATATACATATATATACACATACATATACATATATATATATATATATAAAGGCATGTGTCAAGATGTAAAAAATACTCCCACGCACCACGCATGTACACACACGCACAAACAAATATATGTATATATATATATATACATATAAATATATATATGTATACATACATATATGTATACATACATATGTACATATATATATATATATATTTGTATATGCGTGTGTATGTATATGTATGTATGCATGTATGTATGTTAGTATCTATAAGTGTATGTATGTACGTATGTATATATAATTGTGTATATATTAAGTTTGTGAGTGTAAAAATATTTGGAGCCAAGCGACATAGACAAAGAAACATTAAGCAACATCCGAAACACAGCCCAACTCATCCCATCCTGTCAGTGTAATAAACTCTATACAAACTACACTATATACTATGAATTATATACTCCCACACAAATATAAACACAGACATATATTTCCTAAACTATCAAACTATTTGTTCCTCTCTCTCTCTCTCTCTCTCTCTCTCTCTCTATATATATATATATATATATATATATATATATATATATATATATAGGGAAGTTATTCCGTGTTGAATCGGAGGTAACCACAGTAAGTAAGGTACTCAATACATAGCAGAGTATAAAAGTTTTAATATAGATGAGATTCTACAGGACTAGAGATGTTTCATTTTTTAGAAATCGTCACGAATCTGTAGATTCCTGATGATTTCTAAAGAATGAAACAGTTCTAGTCCTGTAGAATCTCATCTATATTAAAACTACATATATATATATATATATATATATATATATATATATATATATATATATATATATACACACAGAAAAGAATACTCGTTATCGAAGTAGAGTTTAGATATTCATTTTATTAAGACTAAATAGTGAATCTTGTTACTCTAGGTTTCGACTGTTTATCTCAGGGTTATCCTAATTTCTGCACATGGTGGTTCTGCTCGGAACACCGTTAACAGAACGGAATCGAGAGTAAGTGGTGCATCGGTCCATGTATCTCAGTTTTCCAACTCTCACGAAGTCGTCTTTCTCATTGATTAACGTATGTATAGATTCTAATTGGTTAGTTCAAATTTTTACAATACGGACTTAATTAGATTATTGAGTTATATATATATACATATGAACAATTCGGGACCCCGGTGGTGGAGTTCCGGCCATTTCAACAGTTATATCCGAACTGAAGCGCCGGTATGCGGGCGGTGTGTAATCTAGTTGGTCTCCTCACAGGGTAGCGTCCATATATGGGCAGACAGTCTGTGCCGAAAAGAAATAGTCTTTTAAGTTGTCTTGATCTTTGTTTTTTTCGGGGAGTTAGCAGGGGAGTAAGTAATTACTTACTCCCCCACTAACATCAACAGCAATAGGAAAAGAAATCCTGCTAATAGAAAAAACAATTTGGTCTCCCCACTTCTCAATCAACCTTAAAACTAATGTAGGAAAAAAATGTTTAGCTATCTTAGATAGACACTTCTCCATAGGTCACAAATACCGCTCCATCTTTAACAGAAACAGGGTGAAACTAGGATACTCCTGTTCTAAGAATATGAAGGTCCACATCACCAACATCCCTAAGAGCAGCACACAACCAGGATGCTCTTACCGAAAGACTGAAACTTGACCCCTTCAACAACAGTGCAACACACCGACTGTAATTTACGAAGCTGTGGTCCCTTCTAGCCCACCAAATCAACGACAAGAGGTTAAATCCTATGTAGGTATGGTGGAGTGCCAGCTTAAGGAATGCTTCCTGAACCATCAGTTGACCTTTAGATACCCGATCAAACGATCGTCCACGAATCTCACGAACCACGTATGGTCCCTCAAGGACACAGGCGTAGATTACTCAATCCAATGGAAAGCTATTACTAAGTCATACGCAAGGGAGAATCTGTTTTGTGAGTTGTGCATTGAAGAAAGGATCAATATCCTAAGAAAATTACGTAATAGCGATTGCCTAAAATCAAGTATGGAACTTTTCTCACATTGTCCACATGTCTGGAAATACCTATTACATAATTACAAAGATCCAGATTGATTAACATTAAAAATCGATAATATTCTGAATAACACGGATAATTTATTCCGGGAATCCACAGTTATCTCCCTCACATCGATCTATTGTGGGTTTACCTCCACCTGAAGAAGTGACTGTTTCTGCTCATGCGCATTCGTACGGTTGTTTTTCCTTTTACGTACAACTTCATTTAGACCGATGTGAGGATCCGAATAAGGTGAAACATTCTTTCTCGGTGTGGTGAACTAACTGCTGTGGAACTACTTCTACCAAACTCGTCCCATGGACTGAGTGCTCGACTACTATGAATATAACCCAGCAGTGTTCTACAATATATATAGTCTGTGTTGCTGAGACCAAGGAAGACACTAATCATGGGAGTACTCGATGCATGGGTATATGCAGAGTGGGTAGTATAGAGACATATAACATCCATATCGTGGCGCCAAGCAGTTTCTGCTTGTGTGTTCCACAAGCCTTTACGGGGGTGTAGTAATATTTGCAGACTAAGAAAATAGGTCACTGCCCTTGGTAAGGCCGAGGGGGATTCAGCATCAATTAGTAGGGCCTTTGTCAGTCGCTCTCTAGCTATCTATTTAAAGCTGTATATAGCTATGGTGTGGCCACAGAAATTGCATCTCCAGTCTGGAACCTCTATCTTGCTCAGAATATTGACCATCTGGTAACTGCTCAGAGACGGGTAACCTAGAGAATACCCTCCATCAGGTATCTATCATACTCTGTACGCCTTGCTTCCCTGGGCATGGATACATTAAAGCTCCGACATATGGCAACTGACTTGATAAAAACCCACAAAAGATTAAACATATTGCCAACAACAAAACTGAGCACCTTTTTGAATTCCGTGGGCACGCCTTACGGGGTAAATAAAATAAAGGAGCAGTAATGCATTGGGATAATTGCTGGCCTTGTGCCAAAAGTAGAAACAATTATTCTACGTACCATACATGCACCTCTAATGAGTTGTCGTGCACCTGAGCACTGTACACAATCATTTTCATTATTATATAATTTAAATTTGTCGATCGACTTTCGTCAAATCTGACCGAGGAAACAATGTTTCCGTTGGTCTTTCTAATTGCTAATACTATCAATCGGTCGCAACTCCAGATAGAAATAGCAACGTGAAATAAAGCGTCTTTCTCAAGGACATAACGCATCGCCCGGTCCAGGAATCGAACTGACAACCTAAAGATTGCGAATCCAGTTCTCTAACCAATGAGCCACACGCCTTCATTATATATATATATATATATATATATATATATATATATATATATATATATATATATATATATATATATATATATATATATATATATATATATGTATGTATGTGTGTGTGTGTGTGTGTGTGTGTGTGTGTGTGTGTGTGTGTGTGTGTGTGCATATATAGTTTACTGAGGCTGCTCCACTAGACCCTTACGTATATGTCCCAGGTTCCACATACTAAAACACACTGGGAAACTACAAAATAACCGACTTCTGAATCAACCTCAACAAATCATTAATCTCTACTGATATATGGTATTGAGTACTCCTTCGTCAAAATCAATGCATGCATATAGACACAAACACATACACACACAAACACACACACACACACACACATACATATATATACATATATATATTTAAATATATATATGCGTATTTAAATGTGTATGTTTGTATATATGTGTAAGTATGTGTTTGTGTGTGTGTTTGTATCTGTTTGTGTATCTAATTATATATCTATATATTTATTTACATGAAAGAAACTCAGTAAATATGAAGCATATTCTATAGTGTCGTGTAGATATATTTGTATGCTACACATACATTGTACAGTGTACACAAATTGCGTTATTTTATTCATAATATGTTATATAGTTGAGTATATATTTCTTAGTTTTCTCGATGAAGAATGAAGAATCTGCAACCTTTAAGCCGTGACTGGCTTAAAAGACACTGTAAGGCCTTCTGAAAGAAGCACAATGCTCGGAGGCAACGCGTTTTTGCTCATTTAATTTCTAAACTTTCTTATGATATAGGGAAAAAAACCCACTTACATTTTTATATTTACATATGTAATTTTATTTTGTAGTATAACAGATATTGAGTGAGATCTTTTTTTCTTTCTTCTGGTCTAGAATATGGCCCAAGTATAGTTAAATTGTTAAAGTTTTAATTGATGTATCTATATATTACTAAATGTCTGTGATTGTTTGCTTACTTGTCTGTAATGTAATACAGCCAAAAGAGCGCATAATGGGAAAATACTTTGAAAGGAAGTTGATGGTGAAATAGGAAAACAAATGGAATAAATGAAGTTTGGAGTAAATCGAAGCACGTGTTCCCGAGATATGGGGATTTTCCGGGTACCTTCATAAATAGAGAGAGAGAGAAAGAGAGAGAGAGGGAGAGAGAAAAAGATAAAGAGATAGTGGTTGTGAGAGAGTAGATTGAAAGAGAGATATAGAGAGAGGGAGAGGAGACAGAAATAGGGAATGGAAGAAAGAGAGAGAGAGCTGGTGTTGTTGTTGTGTGTATATATATATGTATATACATATATATGTGTGAGTGTGTGTGTGTCTATGACCAGTGTATATAGATCACAGACGCCCACATATATATATATATATATATATACATACAAACATTTATATATATATAGACACATATATATATAATAATAATACTATTTATAGTTATGTATATACTATAAACCAGGGGTCACCAAACTACGGCCCGCGGGCCGGATCAGGCCTGCGACGTCAGTTCATCAGGCCCGCTGACGGTACTTGCATTTGCGTGATAAAACGGATGGAACACGAGATGTTTCTAATTCAATGTCTTTTTCATTTTCAGATCCCGTTTTCTTCACCCTTCATTATAGCTACTAAGAAAAGAAAAGTGGACGCTGAGTGTCGCATTTTCAATGAAGAATGGGGAGTAAAGTACTTCTTTGTGGAAACAAAGGACCAGAAAGCTAGTTGCGTGGAATGCAGCGAAAGTGTTGCCGTTTTGAAAGAGTACAATCTTCGGCGTCACTATGAAGCAAAACATCTATCAACATATTCAAAGTTTTCTGGAAAGTTACGCTCTGAGAAATATGAGTCCATGAAACGTGGTTTAGAACTCAAAGAAATCTCTTCACAAGAATATTTGCTGAAAATGAATCTGTCACTAGTACAAGTTACAAAATAGTGCATAAGTTGGCAGAGCGAGGCAAACCGTTTACTGATGGCAACTTCATCAAAGAGTGTATGATGGAAGCAGAAAATGACTTGTCCTGAGAAAGCCGATTTGTTTGGAAGTATCAGCCTTTCGGCAAGTTCAGTTGTGCGGAAAACAGAAGAACTTGGAGAGAACATAGTGCTACAGATACGCGAGAAAGCTAGGAACTTGTTGTGGTATTCTCTGGCGCTGGATGAGTCTACTGATTTCTCGAGTACGTCACAACTTCTCGTGTTCATTCGTGGTGTCAATTTGGACTTTCAGATAACGGAAGAGTTGGCATCCATTTGCTGCATGCATGGAACAACAACTGGAAAAGACATGTTCATGGAAGTGCAGAAAACTTTGAAAGACCTTCAGTGGAATCAGCTTCGAGGTGTTACAGTTGATGGAGGAAAAAACATGGCTGGAGTGAGCAAGGGTCTGGTCGGGCAGATTAGGACTCAGTTGGAAGATTTGCAAATTCCGGACGCTCTGTTCATACACCGCATCATACATCAGCAATCACTCTATGGGAAAGACTTGGATATTTCTTGTGTACTGAAACCAGTCGTTTCTGCTGTGAACTTCATTCGGGGATATGCACTCAATCACCGTCAGTTCCAGGCTTTTCTTGAAGAAATTGATTCTGATTTCTGTGACTTGTCTTATCACACAGCAGTGAGGTGGCTCAGCTGCGGTAAAGTCCTGTTTCGTTTTTACAAGCTCCGAAACGAAATAGATGTTTTTCTCACTGAAAAAGATAGAGCTGATCCACAGCTGTCAGATCCTACCTGGCTGTCAAAGTTGTCATTTTTGGTCGACATCACATCCCACATGAATGAACTGAACTTGAAACTTCCGGGAAAGGATAACGTCATCTGTGATCTCTACAGAATCATCAAAGGATTTCGGAGAAAGCTGTCATTGTTTGAAGCACAAGTGGAAGGAGAAAATTTCTCTCATTTTCACTGTTTCAAAGAGTTTTGCGCTACAATTGCTGAAGGTGTCAACCTCGATTTTCCTAAAAAGATTATTCGTGACTTGAAGAAGCATTTTTTGGAGAGATTTTCAGATCTCGACAGAATTGAGAGTGACATTCTTCTGTTCCAGAATCCGTTTGATTGTAACCTTGATGATGTGTCAGTTGAACTACAGTTGGAGCTCATTGATTTGGAAGCAAATGACTTGTTGAAAGAGAAGCACAGAGAAGGAAAACTTGTTGAATTTTACCGCTTCTTACCTGATGTTGAGTTTCCGAAATTGCAGAAAATTACCGCAAGTATGGCATCATTGTTTGGAACAAGTTATGTCTGTGAGCAAACATTTTCAAAAATGAAGTATGTGAGGTCAACACATCGAACGAGATTGACTGATGAACATTTGAAAGCAATTCTCTTGATTGGATGCAGCAATTCCAAACCAAACATTGATGATATCTTGAAAGCCAAACGTCAGTTTCAAAAATCTCACTAACCATTTTTGTTGCTTAGTTTGTAAGATTTGGATATGTGCACGCTAGGTTTGATGTAACTATATTTTTAATAACGTCGCCTTCTTTGATAACCTTTTAGTAAATAAATATGTTGTTTGTCTTTGTTTTTTGTGCATTGCACGCCACTTACCCATGATTAACATGGAATGCTAAACGTTGTGTTTCGTCTTTTTCCCCAGAGCTTTCTTTCTGGCTTGCAAGTATTGAACAGAATGATTATGCGGCCCGCGCTCGCCATTCTTTCAGTTATCCGGCCCACCTGAAAAAAGTTTGGTGACCCCTGCTATAAACAACTATAAAAAGGAAAGGTCAGTAATTTCCTACTACCTTATTACCAGTAAGAGAAATAGCTCAATGTAAGAACTATTTATTTATTTATTTATTTATATATATATTTTATATATATATTTTATATATATATATTTTATATATATATTTTATATATTTATTTATTTATTTATATATATATATATATATAATTGTTTCTACTTTCGACACAAGGCCAGTAATTACCCAGTACATTACTGGTACTTTATTTTATCGACCTCGTAAGGATGAAAGGCAAAGTTAACCTCGGCGGGATTTGAACTCAGATCGTAAAGGGACGTAACTATGCTGGAAAGCATGTCCGACCCTCTACCAATTCTGCCTATATATAATAAATGTAATCTGAGTTTTTCGAATATTAATACTTGTTTCTACTTTTGGCACAAGGCCAGCGATTATCCAGTACATTACTGGTACTTTATTTTATCGACCCCGTAAGGATGAAAGGTAAAGTTAACCTCGGTGAGATTTGAACTCAGAATGGCAAAGGCTGTAACTCTATGCGTCAAAGCATGGCGGCCGACCCTCTACCGATATGCCAACAACATTCGATTCGTTTGCAATTATGCAAACAAGTCTCAATTTTATAGCCATGTCAGTAGAATGAACCCTTCATTCTTGCTCTTGTGTTGGCATGCGAACAGAACTGCAGACACCAATGTTTCTGGGTATCACCCTTCATCAGTACAGCTCACTGTCACCTGCCAAACTGTCAGAGCTAGTGAAAATATATGCTATTTTCAAAACTACACAGTGACTGATCGGCCTGATTTCCATATTATTAGACTGGCTGATCACTCAGATCTGCATATGAGCAGACTGGCCAGTCAGTTTCCTGTATACGAGCGATATTATGCAAACAAGCCACAAGAGCAAGAATGAAGTGTTCATTCTACTGACATGGCTATAAAATTGAGGCTAGTTTGCATATTTGCAAACGAATCGAATGTTATTATTAATATTCGAAAAACTCAGATTACATTTATTGTGTTCAGCCATGTAAAATAAAATTTTCTTTTATATGTATATATATATACTAGCTGGCGCGTCCGGCTGGCGACCGGCTATGTATACCTGCCCCCACCACTGCAAAAATACTACACACCTTCCCGTGTCATATTGTCCTTCCGACTCTCTCTCTCTCTCTCTCTCTCTCTCTCTCTCTCTCTCTCTCTCTCTCTCTCTCTCTTTCTATGTGTATATATTGAAGGGAGATACGGAAACTAAAACAGTGTTGTCATATAGAGAGTGAAGAGCGACAGAGAGAGTAAAGCAGTTAAATTATAGAGAGGAGAATAATCTTACATACATACATACGTACATACATATAAAATATAGATATGTGTGTTTGTGTATGTGTAAGTGTGTTTTTGTATGTGTGTATGTGCATGTGTGTGTCTGTGTGTTTTGTTTTGGTGTTATATTATGTGTGTGTATGTGTGTGTGTGTGTGTTACTTATGCGAGTGACGACAGAAAGTATGTGTATTTGTGTGTGTGCGTGTGTGTGTG
>CAXHJY010001334.1:20000-50000 GCA_964016885.1 Eledone cirrhosa
AAATGTTTGCTATTTTATACATGTTCCTCCCATCTTTATACATGTTCCGCTCACCTTGCTACATTATCTCTACATGTTCCTCCTACTTAGATACATTATCTATACATGTTCCTCCTACTTGGCTACATTATCTATACACTTTTCTCTTACTTGGCTACATTACCTATATATGTTCCTTCCACTTTGCTATATTATCCATGTATGCTTCCAGTCAATTTGCTTACCATTGTGTTTGTTTATGTTTCAGTATAAATTTAGACATCCCCCAGGGTAGTCTGACAGCTATAGTTGGTCCTGTGGGTTGTGGTAAAACCTCCTTAATATCAGCCATCATTGGAGAACTAAACAAGAAGAAAGGTACAGTCCATGTGAAAGTAAGTCTGTTTTAATATATTTTGAAATCATGTTTTCTGATCTATTAATTCCACACCACCTCCATTGAATTGGTTGTTCTTTGTCAAAAACAAAAGCAAAAATAACAACAAGATTCATTGTCACCATCGTCATCATTTAATGTCTGCTTTACCCTCCCTGCTGGCAAGGATTGGATGGGTCTTCACAGACTGAGTCAGTACTAAAGTGGGTCTACTGATATTCCAGACAGGCCAGGAGCCCACATTCTTGCTTACATATAGCCTTGCGCTCTCTTCCGAGTGCATTTTATTGTGGCACAATCACTATGGAGGTCACAATGTTTTGACACAACTAAAGGCTCCTCCTAAACCTTCCTTTGGTAAGTTTTCTATAGTTATCCAAAGAAAGAACAACTTCAATTATATCAAAATAGAATGAAAAACAAAAAAAACAGAAAAGATGGAATAAGTGTAGATGAAGAGGAGACACAGGGGTGAATGGTCATTGATAAAGTTGCAGGTTGTGATGAAATGATTTTGATGACTGATGGTTAATTGATTAATTACTTGATTAAAAAAATAAATGTCCACCAACTGTAAAAACAAAACAAAATGCGAACCAACTGTAAAAATGGTACAAAATATGCACCAACTGTAACAATAGTACAAAATGTGCATCAACTGTAGAAAATGGTCAGTTGAAAATGTGTACCAATTCATGCTTTTAACTGAGTCTTTTGTTTGTAAAAAGATGGAAATATTAAAAAATGTTTTCTTTTTTTTTCTGTTTTTTTTTTTCTTCATAGGGATCATTAGCTTATGTACCTCAAAGTGCCTGGATTCAGAATAACACTTTGAAAAATAACATTCTCTTTGAGAAGCCGTATTCTGATGAGTATGAAACAGTTGTTGATGCTTGTGCTCTGCGTTCTGACTTTCATATCCTTCCAGCCGGCGATTTGACAGAAATCGGAGAGAAGGTGAGTTTAAATATTTCATAGATAGAATATGGGATGGGTTGGATTGGGGTATGAGGGTAGGGGCTAGGTTGTGGAGTGGAGCAGGAGGAAAAGGGTTGAGCTTTCAATTGAAAGAAAAATTTGTTGACAAAACTTCTACAAAAAGGGTTTACATGCTACTCAAACATTCTGATGCTAGACAGGTAGGATTTTTTTTCTACAAAAATCAATCTAAAAAACAGAAAATCCTGTTCATATTTATATTTTTACCTCCAGGGTATCAACCTTAGTGGAGGACAGAAACAGAGAGTTTCATTAGCTCGAGCTGTCTACAATGATGCGGATATTTACCTCCTTGATGATCCACTGAGTGCAGTAGACTCCCATGTTGGCAAACACATCTTTGAGAAGGTTGTCAGCCATAACGGGCTTTTGAAAAATAAGGTAACTCTTGTTGCTGAAGCTGATATTTATGTTTGTTGACTAATTTTGTTTCCATTTCTTACTGAGTCTCTTCCCATTATTATTGTTATTATTGAAGAGGAAAATCAGGGTAGAGAGAGAAGTGCTGCCTTCCAGGCAGTTTGTTGTAAGGTGGGTGAAAGAGGTGAGCATGATCTGAGTGAATGGGCTCACTCTGAGTGTACTCCTGTAAATTGGATGATGACAACTGGGGGACAGGGCACATGCCCTAGAAAATAAGGCACCCATGGTTTTATGGAGTTTTTTTTCCATGAGCAGCCTTAAATGTCTCCACCCTATTAATAGATTCCTATGTTTAAATTTTCATTGTTACCTTTCTTTTTACTATTGTTAAACACGTAAATCCCACACATTGACACACACTCACACATACACATACTTACACTGACACACACTCACACATACATGTCTTAATGTTTTCTTTATGTAAACCCTTTGTGATGGATAAAAAAATTTATTATTATTATTATGGGTAGGGCGTTGGATATCAGGCTTTGCGGCATATAGTTACGTCTGCTTACATTTGGAGTTCAAATCCCACCAAGGTTAGCTTTGCTTTTCACAACACATGGACAGTTTACAACACAGGGACAGTTCACAACATACTGACAGTTCACTTATGGGATCAATAAAATAAAGCACCAGTAATGCACTGGGGTTGATTTAATTGACTTTCCTCTCTTCCAAATTGTTGGCCTTGTGCCTAAAACTGAAACCATTATTATTGCTGTTGCTCAAGGGTGGTGGATTGGCAGTATAGGTAGAGAGTCGGACGCCATGCTTTCGATCTGAGTTCAAATCCCGCCGAGGTTAACTTTGTCTTTCATCCTTACGGGGTCGATAAAATAAAGTACCAGTAATGTACTGGGTAATTGCTGGCTTTGTGCCAAATGTAGAAATAATTATTATTGCTGTTACTCTCCTATGCAGACTCGTGTGCTGGTTACCCATGGAGTCCAGTGGCTGCCAAAAGTTGACAAGATAATCATCATAGTAGATGGCAAGATCTCAGAGATGGGTTCCTACCAGGAATTACTTGACCATGATGGTGCTTTTGCACAGTTTCTCAAGACTTACTTACTCCAAGAAGATGATGATGATGATGATAGTGATGAGGAAGATAAAGAGAGTAAGTTAACTTAGCAAATCTGCTATATGCTTCTCTTTATATTCTTGTTGTTATTATCATTATTGTTGTTGTTGTTGTTGTTGTTGTCATTGTTGTTGTGGTGTTGTTGTGGTGGTTGTGTTGTTGTGTAGTTGTGTTGTTGCTATTGTCATTGTTGTGGTGGTGGTGTTGTGTTGTTGTGGTAATAAGTGTTATGATGAGGATTGTGTTGTGGTGGTAGTTTTGTTGTGGTGCTGATGGGGATGGTAGTGTTGTGGTGGCGACAGTATTGTTCTTTTGGTGATTGTGGTCGTAATAGTTGTCTTGTGATGGTAATGGCTATGTTTTGATGGTAATGGTTGTGTTGTGCTGTGGGGGTAATGGTGTTGTTGTTGTGATAGATCACCTCATAGATCTCCTGACCCCAATAGAAGATCCCTTATTGATATTTATATACAATCTGAATTCCTGTATTTCTCTGTTTTTCTCTCTATTGTCAGCAAAAGATATTAAACGACAAATGTTAAGTCGTCTAGATTCAACAATCTCAGAGAATGTGGAGACATCTGCTGATGAAAGTAATTTATCGAATTTAATTGAAACCAGGTAGGTGTGTTTTTGTTTTAATTTATGAGGGTCAACTGAAAAGTTCATAAGCTGACTATGAAGGAGTGATGCTAGAGCTGTGAAATCTTGCATGCATTAACTTCAACTCTGCTTATTGATAACTGCTTTGTTTCTTTCCAGGGACTGTGAGTATCTTGGTCAGCCTATCAACTTTTCAGCTGCTCCTCATATTATGATCATCATCACAGTTTATTATCTATTATCCATGCTTGCATGGGTTAGATCAGCTGTCACACATAAAGGCTAGACTGGTCCGGTGACTACATCCTTCTTACATGCTCCAGTTTTTTTCGATGCACTTCATAATGCCAACCACTTTACAGAAAACTTTTTCCTACCACTATACGAGATACATACATTTCATTGGAATAAACTGGCTGATGACAAGATAAACAAGAATGTTTTCTGAGGTGGAGAAGTTTCTAGCAAAAGACAGCCTATACATATAGTTAAAGTGGTGTTTTTTTACCCGGTGTCAGTTTTTATTGATAGTTACTGTTTTTCTAGATGGGTTGCCTTCACTACAACTTACAAAGTTCATGTCATCTCTGTGTAAATATTTATTTGGAGTTACTGCACTCGTTGGTGGGTTGCCTTCATTGTGGCTAACTCAGTTCACATCTCTCTCTCCCTCTCTCTCTCTCTCATTTTTAAATGTTCGGTTTCCCTGCTAGCAAGGGGTGGATGAGTCTACATAGACCAAATCAGTATTGAAGCAGTGGCTACTGATCTCCCAGACAAGCCAAGGATCTGAACTATATATATATATATATATGTATATATATGTGTGTGTGTGTGTGTGTGCATATATATGAATATATTCTTTTAATAATATATAGATTTTTTAATAATATATAGTTTTAATAATATATAGATCTCAATTTTAATGTATAGATCTCAATAATTTATTTGATAATTTAATTGATTTAAACATTGGATAAAATTCTTCAGTTATTATTATTTATTTATTTTCTATTCACGCTTATTTACTCTTCCTAACTCATCCAATAAATATTTATTTTTTCACTTCATCTTAAAATTTACGCTAATACAACAACCTATCACTTAGGGCTTTCTCTTTCTCTTTCTTTTTTCTTTTTTCTTCTCTTTCTCTTGTTTTCTTATTTTCCTCTTAGAGTTTGCTCTTTTTTCTCTTTTTTCTCTTTTTCTTTTCTTTCCCTTTTTCCATACATACTCCAATGGCTTATTTTAAATCTACTGTGATTTAAACATATCCGACACTAATTTGCATAATAGACTAAATAAATTTAATAACCCCACTATCCGGGAGCTTCCAACAGAAATGGTCGCATTCTTTAAGGGTATGTCAATATTTATTTATAAAACTGATCTATATTATATTTTATCTGATGAAAACGCACCATAATTTGACTTGGTGTCCTTGAAATATGTATAATGAAATAAATATGGTTTTATAAATATAGTTTCCATTTGTTAATATATTGTATTATATATATATATATATATATATATATATATATATTATAACGAAGTTGTGGTAAGGAACCAGATGGACCATAATGCACCAGAGTACTCAATACTTAGGGTAGTAGAGTGAGTAATAGGAGAAAGTATGACCCCGACAGTAGAGCTCAAGCCGTTTTGACGGCTATTTCTGGACCAGCTTGAGCTCTGCCGTCGGGGTCTTACTTTCTCCTATATTTATTTATATATATATATATATATATGAGGGAGAGAGAGATTTTTGGAGTTTGATGTTACAATGTTTTGGAGGCTAATGGGCATGCGCATGCACACACACACATAAACGACAGGCTTTCACAGTTCCCATTTACCAAATTCCCTCACTAGGATTGGTCATCTCATAGCTATAACAGAAGACACTTGCTCTCTACATAATCTTTACTGTTCTCTTCTTTGTCCAACATAATTTATTTATAACTGAACTACAATTATACATTCTACGACCATATTGTAGGAAACTGCGATCATCTTTATCTATGGAGGCCTCAGTTAAACACAGAAGAAAATCAAGTTCTTTATGCAAAGATGACTTTGAAAAATCTGGAAAACGTCCTTCTCAGACTCCTCCTCCACAGAGTAAATTAATTGAAGATGAAAAACTTGAAGTTGGTGAGGTAAGTATGGTCTTTGAAGTGACAAGGTCCTTTTATTGTTTGTCCTTGTTCTTTAGCTTCCATACCAATCTTGAATTGAGCAGAAGATTGATCAAAGTTCTTCCAATTATCACCATCCCCACCTTTTTTTCAGATATGTGTGTTTGTGTGTGTGGGTATGTATATGATTGTTTGAGTGCGTGTGTATATGTGGATATTGCATGTATGTGATTATGTCTGTGTGTGATTGCATGCATGTCTGCACAAATATGTGTATGTGTGTGTGTGTGTGATTGGTCTATTTATAACTATTTAACTTCCATATGAAAACCTTTCTATTCCAGGTGAAATTCACTGTATATTATAATTACTTGAAAGCTATGGGTTTGAAACTAAGTTTCTGTATGTTAGTCACGTGTGCTCTCTATCAGTTCTCTGTTGTATACCCATCATTTATAATCAGTGCCTGGACAACTAGCGTGGCCAATATAACCAACAACACAGAAAAACTGAAGGATAGTGAAAATGAGTTTCTGGAGAAATATGGTAGTTTCTGTATATTACAGAGTAAGTAAGCTTTCTTCTCTAATGCACATGTGTGTTTATGTATGTGTGTGTATTTGTGTGAGTGTGTGTGTGTATTTGTGTGAGTGAGTGTGTGTATGTGGGTTCTGTATATTAGAGTAAGTAAGCTTTATTCTCTCATGTATGTGTGTGTTATGTGTTTGTGTATGTATTTTTATATATCTAACCATTAATATATGTATATATCTAACCATTTATGGTCTGTTCTCTTCTCTATTACCAAAACTCCAGGTCTGTTTATATTCACATTTACAATGCTGGCAGCCTTCCTTATGGTGAGAGCAGCAAATGCGTTACATGCTGACATGCTACAGTGCATTCTTCGTGCTCCGATGTCGTTCTTTGACACCACACCACTTGGCCGTATTATCAACCGTTTCTCCAAAGACACTGATGTAATGGACAACCTGCTACCATCACTCATCCGTACTGTTGTATTAATGTTTGCCAGTGTCATTAGTACCTTGGTGGCAATTAGTATTACTATACCAATATTTCTCTCTGTTGCTGTGCCACTTGTTATTGTCTACATTTTCATACAGGTATGTCTGTCATTACATTATTGCACATTGTAAAGGAACATGGTTGGTGGTGAGAGGTATTTGGTTCACAGTCGTAAGGTCATGAATTCCACTCCTGGCGGTGTGTTGTGTCTTTGAGCAAGAAATTTCACAATAGAAAATTTCATGCACTCAGCCAGCAAAAGTTAGCTGCACCTGTTATTCAAAGGGCCAGCCTTGTCACATTATGTGTCATGTTGAATCTCCCTGAGGACTATATTAAGGGTACATGTGTCTGTAGATTGCTCAGCCACTTGTATGTTAATCTTATGAGCTGGCTGTTCCTTTGATCAAATAACTAGAACACTCATCATCGAAACTTTCAGAGGAGTATTTCATGTTGTCTATCTTTTTATTCGTCAACGGGAAGCTTATGTAGAAGATATTTACCCAAGGTGCCTCAAAGTTGGATGTAGAAGATACTTACTCAAGGTGCCTCAAAGTTGGATGTAGAAGATACTTACCCAAGGTGCCTCAAAGTTGGATGTAGAAGATACTTACCCAAAGTGACTCGAAGTAGGATGTAGAAGATACCTACCCAAGGTGCCTTGAAGTAGGATGTAGAAGATACTTACCCAAGGTGCCTCGACATAGGATGAAACCCATAACTTGAGGATTGTGAAGCAAACCTTTTAAAACATATATTCATGTCTCCTCTATTTTAACATCACTTGTCTTTCTCCTCTCATCAGCCATGTTGTGTCAGTTTTCTTCTAACCAGTCCTTTCTCGCCCCTGAACACCTTCCCTCTGCAATTCTTTCCCTTCCCATGTTTTTCTTGCAACTGTCATCTTGAGCAGTGAACATGCAGATGTCAACATAAAGATATCAACTTGCAGCTGCTAACCTGTAGATGTCTATATATACATTTCAATATTAAGCTGTCAATATACAGATGTAAAAATTCAGCTGTCAATATTCAGATGTCAATGTACAGATGTTAACTCCCAGATGTCAACAGGAACATCAGTTGTGTTATTCCTGTTAGTTTTAGAGGGTCTACAAAAGCCAATAACCCAAGCTATTGTTTCATTTTGAAAAATCATCATCATTATCATCATTGTTACATCAATTCTTCCATGCTGGCATGGGTTGGACAGGGCTTTTCGAGGCAATGTTTTACAGCCAGAAGATGACCTTCGTGATACCAACCATTTTATTTACTTCTTACAATATACTGGGATATAGTGTACCTATTCTAAACCAGATGCATACATTGAGCAACAAGGGGAAGAAGAGGGGGAGACATATTTTGTAAAATATATTCTCAGCTTTCAATGTTATTGGATTGAGTTATGTGCATGAAGTTTTCTATTGTTCCATTATAGAAATTTTACATTCCTACTACGAGACAATTAAAGCGAATTGAGTCAACTACACGTTCCCTCATTTATAATCACTTCAGTGAAACCCTTTCAGGAACTTCGTGTATAAGGGCCTTCAATGTCATCAAACGTTTTCAAGAAGAGTCAAGTAAACGTATGGATCATTCACAGACTTTCCAGTTTGCTGGTTTAGCTTCAAATCGGTAAGTTGCTGTTGCTGCTGTTGTTTATTCTATGTTTTTCCTTGAATGAGCAAAATTATGGTAAAAGGTTTCGCAGGCATGATCATGATAATCATCATCATCATCATTGTCATCATTTAATGTCTGTTTTCCCTGATGGCAAGGTTTGGATGGGTCATTACTGACCAAGTCGGTATTCAATAATGGCTGGGGATTGGAAGGGCATCCAGTTGTAGAAACCATGCAAATAAACAACAACAAATAAAAACGGTTTGAGAGGACTTTTCAGTTGTCTTAAGGGCACAACAACCTCTCTAATGTTAATGACAACCTCTCTAATGTTAATGACAACCTCTCTAATGTTAATGACAACCTCGCTAGTGTTAATGACAACCTCTCTAGTGCTAGTGACAACCTCTTTAGTGTTAGTGACAACCTCTCTAGTGATAGTGACAACCTCTCTAGTGTTAGTGGCAACCTCTCTAGTGTTAGTGACAACCTCTCTAGTGTTAGTGGCAACCTCTCTAGTGTTAGTGACAACCTCTCTAGTGTTAGTGGCAACCTCTCTAGTGTTAGTGACAACCTCTCTAGTGATAGTGACAACCTCTCTAGTGTTAGTGACAACCTCTCTAGTGTTAGTGACAACCTCTCTAGTGTTAGTGACAACCTCTCTAGTGTTAGTGACAACCTCTCTAGTGTTAGTGACAACCTCTCTAGTGTTAGTGACAACCTCTCTAGTGTTAATGGCAACCTCTCTAGTGTTAGTGACAACCTCTCTAGTGTTAGTGACAACCTCTCTAGTGTTAGTGACAACCTCTCTAGTGTTAGTGACAACCTCTCTAGTGTTAGTGCCAAGAAAAATCCACCCAGTACACCTGTAAGGTGGTTGGTGATAGGAAAGACATACATCCATAGAAAACTTTCCAAATAAAAATTACAGAGAACTCGTCAGTTATGCCAAAAGCATAAAAAACCTCGTTTGCGGTGATGCCACTATAAAATGTACATTGCACTTTGTAGAGTATGAGATCAGTGGCCCCTATTGAATACTGACTTGGTCTGTAATTACCCATGCAATCCTTGCCAGCAGAGAAAGCACACATTAAAATGATGATGATGGTGGTGGTGGTGATGTTAATGATCCTTTTAAGAAGTTAAAAAAAATATTAGATACAAGTACAGTCTAGTTGTTAAGTTGCTTTGTAAATAATATGATGCTAAGTTTGATGCCACTGTCTTCTATCATAGCCTTGAGATGATCAATGTTTTGGGAATTGAATTTGGTAGATGAAAACTCTGTGGAAGCCTACCCCCCCTCTCTATTTTACTCTTTCTTTCTTATCCTTCTCTTGGCACCAGTAATATATGAAATGCTTCTGTTCATTCTTTGTGGAATTCTTGTCATTACAGTTGGCTGGGTGTTCGACTGGAAACCATAGGAAATCTGATGGTGTTTGCTGCGGCAATGTTTAGTGTTGCCGAGAGAAATAGTATAACTGGTGGAGATGTTGGTTTATCTATTAGTTATGCCTTGCAGGTAAGTCATAATGAAACAAGCTCTTCATTTCCCTACCACACACCTAGCCACCTCCCAAATAAAATAAACAAACATGAAAAACAGTAACAATACACAAGTCTTTTAAGGTTATTTTGCCATCACCATCATTGTCATCATTGTCATTGCCATCCTTATCATCATTGTCATCACTGTCATCATTGTTATTGCCATCGTTATCATCATTGTCATCATTGTCATTGCCATCATCATCATCACTGTCATTATTATTGCTGCCATTATCATTGTCATTGTTATTGTTACTCTTGTATTCATTATCATTATTGCTGTTATTCTCCCCAGATAGCAACTGCTCTCAGTATGATGGTCTCACAGTGGTGTAATCTGCAGTCAAATATTGTGGCCATTGAAAGAATCAGAGAATATTCCCATATTGACTCAGAAGTGAGTGTTCTTTCCTTTCTCTTTCTTCTTTATTGTATGTTTCTTTATCTATCTATATATCTCCTTATAATATATAACCAGCAATTTCTCTGTCTGTTCGACAGTGGAAACACGTGCGCGCGTGGTTGCTATCTCTCTCTCTCTCCAGCTATCCCTCTCTTTTAATCTGTCTGTTTCTCTCACTCTTTCTTTGTAACACACTAACATTCCTCCCCTCTATCGCTGTGACAAATGGGGAGATGGAGGAGGAGGAGGAGAGAGTCACTTCATCACTTCATCACTTCACCTCTGCCTTTCTTTCTCTCCCCTCTCACTCTGTCATTACGTACAGACATTAGGGCGGTGGATTGGCAGAATCTGTAGAGTCGGACACCATGCTTCATAGCATGGAGTTACGTCCCTTTAGGGTCTGAGTTCAAATACCGCCGAGTTTAACTTTGCCTTTCATCCTCACGGGGTCGATAAAATAAAGTACCAGTAATGTACTGGGTAATTGCTGGCCTTGTGCCAAAAGTAGAAACAATTATTAGAAACATTACTTCATTTTTACATATCTAAGCATTAGTAAAATAACTAATAATTTCAAAAGTAATTTTTCAATTCCAATTGTTATGAACAGCAAAACATTAATAATAATTTTGTTCTAATAAATATATATACATTTCTGTGTGAGTAATATATATATATATATATACACACACAGAAATATAGATATATTTCTGTGTGTGTAATATATATATATACACACAGAAATATATATACATTTCTGTGTGTGTAATATATATATACACACACAGAAATATATATATATACACACAGAAATATATATACATTTCTGTGTGTGTAATATATATATATATATACACACACAGAAATATATATACACGCACAGAAATATATGGGCATTTCTCTGTTTGTCTGTCTGTCTGTCTGTCCTTCCCTAAAACTCAAATGTAGGTGCTACAGAAATATTACCTTCCCCTTCCTTTCTCCACTTTGGTACTACCAAGAGAAACACTGTCGCTATAGAAACATTACCTTCCCCTCTCCACTGACTTTGGTCACTGAGGCCGAGGGAATCGCTGGTTGCTATAGAGACACCTTGCATAAGCCAGAAGTAACCAGTTCGAGGCGGTTCTGACTTGACATCATGCCAAGGACCATTTGAAGATATATTTCCATCGTTATATCATAATGTTTATGTATCATAACGTTTATATTTCCGTCACTAATCTCTTTTTCTCCTTTTTCGTTTTAACATATATTTATTTCAAAGATTTCACCATATAGATAACATATATATTTATACATGCATAAAAGACACACCGAGAGACGGTGAACATGTGGTGCTGAAAACATTTCTCATCCAAATTTCAACAATATCAGTATATACACTAAATTTGCTAGCAGAAAACCGCCCACAGGGTGGTTTTCTGCTAGTCTATATATATAAAACTGAGGATGTCTGTCTGTGTGTGTGTGAGTTCAAATCCCTAAAACTCGAGAACCACCCAACCAACTGTTTTCAAACTTTACACATGTAATACTTATGTTTTAGGGAGTGTTCTGAGGAAAGAAAATTTCAAATTTTATATGCCCTAGGGACCGCATTAGGCGATTTAGAGATCTCGCTCTATAATTCTTAGTCTTTCTCTTTTTAGATAGATAGATATTATAAGGGTGCGACGTTATATGTATGTGTCTGCATGTCTGGCTGTCTGCATTACGTCACTTCCCAAAATGCAGCCTTATAATATCTGTCTGTATGTCTGTCTGCTGTCTCCGGTTATTCTGCCACCCTTGCTCAAGACACTCATTCCCCACACAACTTCTTCCTCACGTTTTAAGTCACAGTGTTGCTTACTTATGTACCACCAGACCCTTACTTCTTTGCCAGCCATGGTTGTGACAATACTAAGCTTAGTTAAGGCGGTTATATATTTCACACAACACTAAAAATGAAAGCCGGTAACTATGTATTAGTCAGTCTTTTCTTCATACCGTGAGCAAAGAAAATCCAACTTTTAGTGGTGCGAGTGAAATAAAGTCGATCCTGCTGCGATTCAAAAATCAGGTTTGCAGGTTATATATTTCACACAACACTAAAAATTAAAGCCGGTAAAGAAAAACATCGCTATAATAGCTTCAGTTTTCAGTGTTGCTTACTTACCTGCCTTTACGAGAACAAAAGTTACTCAGGGAGTGTTATGCACATAAAAAATTCAACTTTTTGATCCCCCGTATTAGGTGAAAAATTGCGTTTTTTCAGCTTTTTAGGGGTATTTTGAGGCGTTATGTCAGACCGATTTCCTTGAAATTGTAACTATGTATTAATCAGTCTCTTCTTCATACCGTGAGCAAAGAAAATCCAACTTTGTTATGACCTAGGGCCCACATTAGGTGAAAAACTTCATTTTTTCAGCTTTTTAGGGCTTATTTTAGGCATTACGTCTAGCTGATTTTCCCGAAATTTCAAGGCACATAATAAAAATTCATTTTCTTGATGCCCTAGGTGAAAACCTGCATTTTTCCTGCTTCATCGAGGAAAATCTTAAAGATTATCCAGTCATCAGAGTATTCAGTTTATTTTCTTTACATATTGTCGAGGCATGCAGTTTTTCCACGATTAGGTCTGTTGGCGGCCCGCGGCCCAAAATACCTTATCACGTGCAACGCCAGGTACCACTGCTAGTGTATATATATATATCTATCTCTATTTAAGGCAGGTAAAATTCTCAAGATCCATGGATGAGTCCTCTCCAGTGGTCTCTGTCCTTCATCATTGCCACCATGTCCTGCTTCTCACAGAGACCAGTGTCTGTCCTTAGGGCATCAACATATGTCATCCTTAGTCTCACTCTTCCAGTGTGTCTGAGTAGAGGCTCCAGCTAATCTTAGTCTTCTCTGTGTCACTTTCGAGCTGACTTTTGGGAGGCTCTCATACAGCTCTGAGTTCGTCATCCTCAGTGTATATTGATAAATGTTCAGAGCAGTCCTCACCATTATTACTATATATATTAATAATAAATCCTAAGAGGACTCGATAAGGATAATATATATAAAAGTATATACAAATTCGTAGAGCAAATAATTATTATTAGTAGAGATCAAAAGTTCAAGCTATAAATTACTAATTTCACCCTAAGCGGGGTCATCTGAAATCGAGAAAAATTAATCTGTAGATGCAGAAGTAAATTTAAACATAAAGTTACAACTAAATATTGCCTTTAGAAAACAATAGTACATGAAGACGTTCTCTTGAGATGGGCGAAATATATGCCGAGATAATCACGTCATTATGTGGAGTGAGAAGAACAAATTCAGTGGGCACGCACGCACGCACGCACACACACGCACAAGCATTTTCAGCTGTTGAATACGCGTGTTTTACTGAGGAAGTTATTACACCTCAGCTCGTCAGTCTGACATATTTGTAATGACTTGCTGTATGTTATTGTTTTGTCTAGTCTATATATATAAAACTGAGGATGTCTGTCTGTGTGTGTGTGTGAGTTCAAATCCCTAAAACTCGAGAACCACACAACCGACTGTTTTCAAACTTTACACATGCAATACTTATGTTTCAGGGGGTGTTCTGAGCAAAGAAAATTTCAAATGTTCAATGCCTTAGGGACTGCATTATGCGATTTAGCGATCTCACTCTATAATTCTTAGTCTTTCTCTTTTTAGATAGATACATACTTATAACGTCGCGCCCTTGTAATATCTGTCTGTATGTCTGGCTGTCTGCATTACGTCACTTCCCTGAGGATGTCTGTCTGTGTGTGTGTATGTGTCTGTCTGAGTTTGAATCCCTAAAATTCGAGAAGTACCCAACCGATTTTTTTCAAACTTTACATGTGTATTACTTATGTTTCAGGGAGTGTTATGCGCATAAAAAAATTTTATATGCATAAATCCCGCCGAGGTTAACTTTGCCTTTCATCCTTACGGGGTCGATAAAATAAAGTACCAGTAATGTACTGAGTAATTTTTGGCCTTGTGCCAAATGTAGAAACAATTATTTTATTTATGGTTTTTAAAATAGTCTTTACATGTTGTTTGAATTTCAGAAGTTCAGATTGAGCAAAAAAAAGAAAAAAAAGAAAGAAAAGGATAAATAAAAAAAATCTAAATGTATTTTTTTGGTCATTCCCTGACAACATACCTAATGATTCATCTATGAGTAAAGCATTATATATGCTGACTGTAATAGGGAGCAGTATTAAAAAAAATCACCACTGGAAAAAACTAATATTTTTATCTAGATGATTTACTTTGACCAAACGGCAATAAATATTCTGCTATAATTCCTACTTTGGTTAAAATTCAGCAATCATATTTGAATGGTCAAATATTTTGTAATTTGTGCCAAATATATTGTAACTTTCATAAAATACCCGGATATCACCGGGTAGCTCAGCTAGTATCATATATAGCAGAGAGATGACAACAAGCCATCAATTTAAGGTTGAGGTCATGATGTATTATAAAGCAGAGAGAAGGCAGCAAGCTGTCAATTTAAGGTTCTGGAAATAATACCTTATACAGCAGAGAGATGACAACAGGCCATCAATTTAAAGTTGCTGAGAATTATGACATATAAAGCCACTGTTTGTAAAGTCGGCTTTCTAACAGCGTAAATTTCATTTTCACTTTACTTTCAGGCTGACTGGGAAAAAGGTGCTAAAGTTGACAGTGATTGGCCTAAGACTGGTGCCATTGAATTTGACAATTACAAGACTCGCTACCGTCGTGGACTAGATCTTGTACTGCATGGCATCACCTGTAAGATAAGTAGTGGAGAAAAGGTAAGACCTAGATGCTGCTTGTATTTTTCTGAGATGACTGAATTGTTAATATACTAGATAATATAGCTGCATATGAGTTGTGAATTCAAATCTAATACTGATTAATCAGCGTCATTCTGAAGTTATCTGTGGAATGCTATATACTACATTACCACAGTCACTGCCAAGCTGGTAGTTATAGATACTAGATTGGTCCAGTCTCAAAAGAGAGATCAGTCAGTCTGTCTGTCCAGCAATAAGGTATAGGTATCATATCAGGGTGGATTAGCTTCACACAAGAATTGACCAGTCATTCCATTTAGTTGTTTGTTATAGGTACCCAATGGTCTATATATATATATTTACCAGCGTAAAGCAAACAATTATTATTGTTATTATATACAAGCCGAACTGGACTGGGAAAGGTCAACAGTTGACATGATAGTGATTTTGACGATTTTGATTTTGATTTTGTATCAGTACTGTCGGTAATATATGTATATATATATATATATATATATATGTGTTTGTGAGTGGTGTGTGTGATTGTATGCATGAATGAGTGTTGGTATGTGTGGTTGTGGTTTGTATGCATGAGTATAGGTGTGTGAGTCGTGTCAATAAGTTTTTATTTTTTTTTATTTTTTAATTTTTTAATGACCATGCTGTAAAATGGAGGGGTAGAGAGGGCCCTTGAGTCTAGTAAGACATCCTCTCTAGTGCTGGTGGCACAAATAAAAGCACCCAGTCCATGCTGTAAAGTGGCGCTGGTGTTAGGAAGGGCATCCAACCAGTGTATCAATGCCAAAAAGCTTATCAGCACAGCAACAAAACAGCATAGGAAAATATGAAGACGTCGCATCTCAGAGTTGCAAGACTTAATGTTGGCACTCTCAAAGGTAGATCTGCTGAAATAGCGGAGATGCTGGAGAGAAGGCAGGTGGATGTGTGCTGCGTGCAAGAGGTGAGATGGAGAGGTGCCTCTGCGAGACTAGTCGTAGGCAAGCGTCTTAGCTATAAGCTATTCTGGGTAGGTAAGGATGATGGGTTAGGGGGAGTAGGCATTTTCCTGGCTGAGAAATGGATCAATAAGACAATAGAGGTAGTTCGAGTTAGTAATCGAATAATCAAGCTTAGATTAGTTGTAGGTAGGAGACTACTGACAATCATCTCGGTCTATGCTCCCCAAGCAGGCCTAGGCAAAGATGAGAAAGACTGCTTTTATGAGCAACTTTTGCAAACAACCACAATGACAGAGGACGGAGACATCGTTATGCTAGCAGGAGACTTCAATGGTCATGTTGGACAGCTCCAGGATGGTTACACTGGGGTACATGGTGGGCACGGTTACGGTTCAAGAAATGGAGTGAGACTTCTTGAATTTTGTGATGCGAGTACATTGACTATTTGCAACACAAACTTCCAGAAACCTGCCAATCACCTAATAACCTACAAATCTGGTGAGCACATAAGCCAGATTGACTTCCTGCTAGTTAGGCAGTGGGACAGGCAGATAGTGTCTAATACCAAGGCATACCCTGGGGAAGAATGTACCCCACAGCATAGGTTAGTTGTTAGTGATATCTCAGTAAGCAAGAGATGGAATGAGACATATAGGAAGGTGTGGAGAAAAGGTCTGGAAGCTAAAAGACCTTTCACTAAAATACAAATTTAGGAAAGCCCTTCAAGATGTATATGACGAAAAAGAAGACGATTTAGAGACGTATGACATGGATAATAACTGGAAGTTCTTACGTGACAACTTGCTACAGGCTACTGATGAAACCTGTGGCTGGAGCAGAGCTCCAACCAGACAGAGAGTGACCTGGTGGTGGAACAGCACAGTAGATAAGGCTATTAGAGACAAAAGACTAGCATGGAAGGCTTGGAAAAAGGGTGGGAGTAGGGAAGAATATACAGCCACTAAGAGAGAAGCTAGACGTCAGGTGTACTTAGCACGCAGGGAGGCAGAGAGTAGGAGGTTTGCCAATGTTCTGCGACGGGAAGATCAGAGGCGTGCGGTGTTCCACATTGCAAGGCAGTGTGTCAATGTAAATCAGGATGTTGTTGGAGATAAATGTGTCCGGGATGATGCCGGTGTACTTAGTGTCACGAATGACCAGAAAAAGGAGGCCTGGAAATGTCATTATGAGAGACTGATGAATGTGGAGAACGAATGGGAGAGAGAGAAATTACCCTTGGTAGATCCGACAGAGGGACCAGCTATTGAGATTGACGAATATAGGGTCCAAGAGGCGATTAGGGAAATGAAAAATGGTAAGGCGGCCGGACCATCGGGAATAGTTGCTGAGATGCTGAAGGCATCAGGGGACGTAGGCACTAAACTGGTTGCACGCATCATCAATCAGGCTATATATGGTGGTGTCATACCCAAAGACTGGTGCAGCAGTATTCTCATAAATTGCTACAAAGGTAAAGGGGATGCTTTGGAGAGGAGCAATTATAGGGTTATAAAACTGATAGATCAGGTTATGAAAGTGGCAGAAAGGATTTTAGCACAACTAATTAGAGAAAGGGTCAAACTAGATGCGATCCAGTTTGGTTTTGTGCCTGGGAAGAGTACAACAGATGCCCTCTTCTTGGTGAGACAAATGTAAGAGAGGTTCTTAGAGAAGAATAAGCCACTATACTTAGCCTTTGTTGACCTAGAGAAGGCCTTTGATAGGGTACCCCGATCTGTCATCTGGTGGTCCCTAAGGAAGCTGGGTGTTGAGGAATGGCTTGTGAGGACAGTGCAAACTTTGTACAGAGGTACTCTCAGTAAAGTCAGGGTAGGAATGGAGTTTAGTGAGGAATTCCAGATACAAGTAGGAGTACATCAGGGTTCGGTCCTCAGCCCGCTCTTGTTCATTATAGTCCTCCAAGCCATAACAGAGGAGTTTAAGACTGGCTGTCCATGGGAACTTCTCTATGCTGACGATCTGGCTCTTATAGCAGAATCAGTAGAGGAGCTAGAGAATAAATTCCGGCTATGGAAACAGCAGTTGGAAGCAAGAGGACTGAGAGTAAATCTAGCTAAGACAAAAGTGTTGATGAGTAGAAAAGAGGACAAAACCCTGATTCCGTCAGGGAAATGGCCATGTTCGATATGCAGAAAAGGAACTGGCATAAATTCTATAAAATGCACACAATGCAGGTCCTGCGTACACAAGAGATGTAGCGGGATAGCAGGCAAACTAACAGGTAGGGAGAAATATGTATGCAGTAGATGTACAGGGAAATTAGACAGTAGAAGTCGCACTGATAGACACATTTTTCAAATGCGAGAGGGCGCTATAGAAGTGGTGGATAGCTTCCGGTACCTAGGAGATCAGATTAGCATGGGAGGAGGGTGTTCCGAGGCCATAGTATCTAGAATAAGGACGTGTTGGAAAAAGTTTAGGGAGCTGCTTCTTCTGTTGACGAAGAAGGGTTTCTCCCTGCGTACGAAAGGCCGGTTGTATGATGCCTGTGTGAGGAGCGCGATGCTGCATGGTAGTGAGACATGGGCAGCAACCGCAGAGGATATGCGACGGCTGGAGAGAAATGAGGCAAGCATGCTCCGTTGGATGTGCAGTGTAAATGTGCGTGAACGACCCAGCATAAATGTGTTGAGAGAGAAACTGTGTCTGAGAGGGATAGAATGTAGTGTACGGGAGAGGAGACTGAGGTGGTATGGACATGTGATGCGCATGGAGGATGACCGATGGGTGAAGAAGTGCCAGGAAATGCCAGTTGAAGGAAGACGTGGTAGAGGTAGACCACGAAAAACATGGGCGGAGGTGGTGAGAACAAACCTCAGATCATTGAAGCTCACGGTGGAGATGACGAGGGACCGTGACGAATGGAGAGATGCTGTGCTGAATAAGACCCGTCCCACCCTTGCAAGCAGGGAAAAGCGGACGTAAAATGATGATGATGATATAAAACCCCCTTCAGTCATGAATGACGATGGGTTTTACACCTAGAAAATTCCCCTCTAAAATGTTGTAGTCATTATTTAATCTGATATATTTGCGAAGACCAGAAATCAGTAAGATTGAAAGGAAGAGAGTGGTGTTGGAGTGGGGGTAATAATCAATTGAATTTATCTCAGTACAGGTAGATTTTCCTTAAGCCCAGGAGAATGAAAGAGAAGACACACACACATATCATCATAATCACTGTCTTACATCCATTTTTCCACGCTAGCATGCGTTAGATGAGTTGTCTGGTTGTGGCCAATGCTAGGTCAAGTGACCATGTCTTGCTCATTCAGAACTGATTTGGGCTTGATTTCTACAGTTGGATGTCCTTCCTATCACCAAACTCATTTACAGTGACCACTGGGGGCTTTTTGTCATGGTGCCTACACGATCACTTTACAATGTGGGCTGGGTGCATTTTGTAGTGACACCTACATGACCACCTTACAGTGGGGAGGGGAATACTGTATATATACTTTTGCTTCAGCCTGTGCCAGTGGAAAGTCAGGTCTTCTGTATTGCTGTGTAACGTCAGAGATCTCTGTCCTGTGTTATCATCTTTGAGAGGTACAATTGGGCAAGGTCACATTTTATCACATCATCCTAAGATGAGATTATTTCACCATAATTGTGTAACTGCACCTATGATTGTGTAAGGGACTGATGTCACATGCATAACCATGTGACAGAAATATATATCGTGTAATAAAGCAATTATGGTGAAATAATCCCATCTTTACTCTTATTTGATATATATATATATATCATCATTTCATTTTACGTCTGCTTTTTCCCTGCTTGCAAGGGTGAGACGGGAACTGATGCTGGCTTGATTTCTACAGCTGGATGCCCTTCCTAACACCAACCTCATTTACAGTGAGTGCTGGGTGCTTTTTTGCCGTGGCACCTCCACGACCACTTTGCAGTGGAATGATAGGGACCTCAGTCCCTATCATCTTATTTCTACAGCTGAGTAAACTGGAGCAATGTGAAATAAAGTGCCTTGCTCAAGGAAACAACACATCACCCGGTCTGAGAATTGAACTCACAACCTTTCGATTGCAAGGCCAATGCTCTAACCACTAAGCCATGTGCCTCCATATATATATATATATATAACCAAAGATTAGTATGGTTCATTGAATACTCAATGAATACAATTTTACAATAGATTAGAAGCACTCAACAGCTCTACGTCCTTTTCTTCTTTAAGTTTATCATATTATTTGTGGTATATAAACATTGAGATTTGATGAAATAAATCACTGCCAATACTGGAATTGAACAATCAAGACTGTAGCGTTATGTCATATATCAAATCATATATTTTGTCTGATGAGGACGTACTGAAAAAACAACACAGTACCTCTGAAATATATATAATAAAGTATATATTTTGATTATGAGAATATTTTTCATTTGTTAATATTTTGAATAATATATATATATATATATATAATAAAATAAGGATGATTGGTTACTCCTTCATTACGTTTATTGGTTGGTGATGCGCGTTTCACTATTGAACAGCTCAAGGTTTGATCAGTATCGATCTAGCCCGACTCTAATCAATGGTTCATCAGACCTTATACACACACATATATATATGTGTGTGCGTGTGAGTCCTATGTTCAATCGGAGGTAACCACACTAAGTAAGACACTGAAATACATTAGAAGAGTATATTCAGAATTTAATATAGAAATTGCTTCTACAGGACTAGAACTGTTTCATTCAAAGGAAATCAGGTTTTTCCTGATAACTTTCTTCAAATGAAACAGTTCTAGTTCTGTAGAAACCATTTCTATATATATTTCTATATATATAAATATAAATTTTAGTACAGCATTAACGAAGCTTTAGAACACGGCCAAGCTAACGAATGCAGAATCGGTCTGTAGCTTTAGCACTCGGATGGGGAAAAGAACCCCAGAGTAATAACAATACGTTCAGACAGCTTAGCAAATCAGATATAGCGGTCAGCAGTCCAGCCACATCACTAGAGCAACAAAAATACAGGACCCAGGAAAATATTTTATATTGACCCGGACAGAGCGGTGAGGCTGAATGCAAAATATATAAAGTATATTGTATATCACACAATACACATCACATACAGCACCCAACATCAGCGCTAGGTTTCTGCAAATCCAAGATCGACAAATTCCGATTGCAGGAGTCTGCAATATAATGGTTTTTGACGACAGAACATAGGATTTCCTTCTTCAGCAAGTCTTTCGTTCTTAGCCTGAGCGGGAATGTTGTAGCTTTAAATTTCGCCACAGACACGTGGTTTTCTCCAAGGGAGGTAACCTCCTCTTAGGCGGTGAATTCCAATTTGAGAGAAAGGAATGAATCCCTTTAGACAAACCGAATTAAGCACTCAACCAGAAGTTATCAAACAAACATAAACAATTAATCAATCAATAGAATCATCTAATTAAATTAATCAGTTAATCGTTAATTCTAGGAGTAAATACAAATTTTAGTACAGCATTAACGAAGCTTTAGAACATGGCCAAGCTAACGAATGCAGAATCAGTCTGTAGCTTTAGCACTCTGATGGATATATATATATATACATATTTGTTTGTTTGTGCAGATTGGCATTGTGGGTCGCACAGGTGCAGGGAAGTCATCACTATCTCTCTCTCTGTTCCGCATTATTGAAGCAGCTAGCGGCAATATCTACATAGATGGTCAGCGTATTGCTGATCTGGCTCTACATGATCTTCGCAAGAATCTAACTATTTTGCCTCAGGTAAGTGACTGATTGACCGACTCAATCTCTTTACTCAATAGATTTGGAAAGGGGTCAGGCAGTGTGTTTATAATATATGTGTATGATCTAAGTATGCATATGTCTGTGTGTAAGAGTTTGTGTTGTATGTATGTAAGTGTGAGTGTGCATGTTTATGATGCATATATATATGTATATATGTTTTTTTTTTGTGGAGCGAGAGACTTAGTCTTCATTTAGACATCTCTCTAGGAGAAGGTTACTCTTATATAAAACCTCTGACTTCATTTGCATCCATCGATGAAGACCAGTCCTTCTTTTTGGATAAATGTATTTGATGTTCAGAGAGTGGAATTGGCACCATGCAATGTCTTTCCTCACTTAAAAAAGCTTCAGGCACAGGCATCACTTGATATGCAACAACTTTTGCAATGCATGGTATTGCTGGCCATAGGCAAGTCCCCAGCAGCACTAAAAAGCAGTGTCCGGGATGCTCATGCTTAAGTATAAAGCAATGGAATTACTTGAAATCAAGTTGTAGCTATCATGTATGCATGTTTGTTTTTATCTATGTATGTATGTGCGTATATATATATATTTATGTATGTACAAAATTGGTTAATTATTCAAATTATCTTTTACTTTGTTTTTGTCTCAGGACCCTGTTCTTTTTTTTGGGTCAATTCGCCTGAATTTAGACCCTTTTGACCAATATACTGATGACCAAGTTTGGACTGCCCTTGAGCATGCTAATATGAAGACATTTGTATTGAGTTACGAGGATGGTCTAGAACATCAATGTGATGAAGGGGGAAGTAATTTAAGGTAATTTTAATTATATATATATATATATATATATATATATATATATTATGTATATATGGTATATATGTATATATGGTATATATGTATATATGTATATATATATATATATGTAACACTTTCTCCAAGCGGGAAACTAATACACTTCTATATGATAGCTGCAACTCAAAATCGAGTAACACTTGATAATTAAGCATGAGCATCGCAGGTGTGGTTTTTAGTCCTGCTAGTGACTTGCCTATGGCCAGCAATACCTTGCATTACAAAAAATGTCACATATCAAGCGATGCCTGTGCTTGAAGCCTTTTTAAGTGAGGAAAGGCTTTGCACGGGGTCAATCCCACTCTCTGAACATTGAATACATTTACCCAAGAAGAAGAACTTGTCTACATCATTAGATGCAAATGAAGTTGCAGGTTTTATATTGTGAAGATGTGAGACTTTCTCCTAAAGAGATATCTTAATGAAGACTAGGAGTCTCTCAATCCACAAAAAAAAAAAATTATTGTATGACAGTTGACTTTCCTCAGTTCCTCCGCCCTTTGATGGGTTTTGTTTTTCATCCTGCAAGGTGTCCAAAATCACCTTCCTCATCAAGCAAGCTTGGTGGGGTTGCTGGTTTAAAAGACAACATAAGGCCAGATTCCAAATATTTTTTTTATGTTAAAAAATTCACAATACATATTTCTATGGTTTGGTTACATCATCAGATCACGATATAAGAGATTTTGCAATGTCATCGGGTGTAAATTGGAAAGAGTCAGTGATCAATTACAGGATAGCAGCAAACATAAACAGAGAATAGACTTGATTCAGAGATGGCTTGCAATTTGATGTTATTGTGATGATTCAGAGGTCGTGCATTGCAACAATAATATGGAATTGCATGCTGTCCCTGAATTTACTATATATATATATATACACACACACAAACACACACATATACTGTATCTAATATTATACTCCTTTTTCGCACATTTTTCATCTGCTCAACAGTATAGGACAAATGCAGCTGATTTGCTTAGCGAGGACATTGTTACACAAGACAAGAATCTTGATTCTGGATGAGGCAACAGCAGCTATCGACATGGAAACAGATGATCTTATTCAAGAGATCATTAGGAAAGAGTTTCATGAGTGTACCATCCTCACCATCGCACATAGAATTAACACTATCATGGATTATAACAGGTTGGTCTCTCTTCTAAAGATGTTTATTTTTACATGACATGTCTAGACAGATATTTGTAGTGATTGTTGTAAAGTTATACCATAGATAGTGGGCTAACAAAGTATTTATATTGAACATGATTCTTTAGTGGACTAATGAAGTGTTTAAGGTAAACATGATTCTGTAGTGGGATAACAAGGCGTTTATGTTGAACATGATTCTGTCGCAGGCTAACGAGGTGTTTATGCTGAATATAATTCTGTAGTGGACTAACGAGATGTTTTTGTAGAACATGATTTTCTAGTGGGTTAACAAGATGTTTATGGTGAACATGATTCTGTAGTGAGCTAAGAAGGTGTTTATGCTGAACATGATTCTGTAGTGAGGTAATGACATGTTTGGTAAAGTATATGTGAAGGTTGGACAAAAGTAAGTTGAGCATGCTCTGATGGATGTGGAATGTTAGTGTGCATGGATGAGCTGAGAGCAAAATGGGGAATATGAGATATCAAATGTATTTGCAAGAGAAAAGATTGCTTGCACTTGTATGGACACATAATGTGTATGGATGATGATTGCTGGGTGTAGAAGTGACAAGAAATGCTAACTGAAAGGAGCTGCAATGGAGGTAGACCAAGGAAAACCTAACAGAAATGGTGAGAGCTGATCTCAAGATGTTGAACCTCACGGGTTGAACCTTTTGATAAACGTCTATGCAATGGTTCACGCTTTACAGCCAGGCGGAAGATGAATCACCTCCTATTCTTGGAGGCAATCATCAAGGAGAAAATGTGCTGATCAATTTCTTAAGACTCCAGTTTCCCATTAGAGCTAGTTTTGCTATGACCATAAATAAAGCTTAGGCTCAGTGTTTCAAAGTTGTAGAATTGAATACAAGAGAATTGCTTTTAACCCATAGATATGTAGGTTGTTTATGAGTGAGAACACCTAGAACTCGTATGCTATGCATGAACAGTAAAACGAAGAATCTGGTGTATCTGAAGATTTTTTACTGTTTTTTTGTTTTGTCAAACCCACCAGTCTTGCCTCATACTATAAACCAAACAACTCATCGAATACAGTCGTTTTCTCTTCTACCTGTCTTCTCTTACCATGTTTACCTGGGCAAAGCTGGGTTCATCAGCTAGTTTGAAGTAAAATAAAATAAAAACATCGCTTTCCTTCCTTTTCTTTCATCTATGCAGGATCATGGTCTTAGATTCAGGAAATATCAAAGAATTCGCACCACCAAAGAAATTGTTGAAGAATGAAAAATCTATATTCTATGGTCTGGCAAAAGATGCGGGAATTGTCTTGTGAACATATCTCTCCATCATAATAAACAATACTCTTACTTTCTCCTCCAGCCTCTCTCCCCACAAACTCTCATCAACCTTGGGGTATGTATGTCACATTTTTGTTACATCATAACATTGTCACATTGTAGTAGACAGCTATCCAACATGTGATATATCTTCAACTAGGCATCTATATTATACCAGATTTCATTTATTGGTGGGCGTTAGAGTCACAGGACACTACATCTTCTCTGTTATACCGTAATCATGTCAGATCTGTTCTAAGGAGCGAAAGAGAGATATAGAGACTGACGTTTCCATTTTCATTAAATATTAATACAGAATTGTTGTGTAAATATTTTTCCACATCACTTGCTTTTCCATGTTAAATGAAAATTTATATATATATATAGAATACATGTGTGTATAGAATACATATGTATATGTATGTATTTATATATATATATATATATATATATATATATATATATATATAGTTATGTAATAAACAACATAAGGCAATTATTCCATTTACCAGTGGTTTCTTAAAAGCAAAAGATTTTGCTTTCAATCCTCAGAATGAAAAAATCCTGGTCTGTTTATTGAATTTGGATTTTACATTTTGTAAAAAAAATCATGTTTTCAAAATTATATTTTTAGTTTGTTCTTATAAAATAAAAAAAAATGTTATTCATATAAATTTTGAGTTATATTTCATACATAAAAGTGAATGTTTGGATATGTGTGTGAACTCTTGCCGTTTCAACAGCTACTTCCAGAGTTTGGAACTTGCTGTTGAAATGGCAAGAGCTCAACCGTTGTATCCCGACTCTTTATAATATAATCATACTCTACTACCCCAAGTATCGAGAACTCTGTTGAGTAATGGTCTAACCAGTTTCAAATTGGTTCTATCCTGATTTATATTCATTTTATTAAGGCGAAACATTGAGTCTTGTTACTCTTGAATTTCACCTGTTTCTCACAGGATCATTAGATAAGAATTACACATTTAATAATAGGCACAGTAGAGCGTGTGGGACTCCATTTGCTCTTAATCGATGGGGAGGGTGAGAGAGATGGAAGCGATGGCAGTGGGAGTTCGGCTCCTGTTCGGACCTAGTGTACATGTGTGTGTGTATGTTTTATTTCTATTCATTCGATATTATATGTTTTTGTAGAGACGTTATAACAGTGATTCTCAACCAGTGTGCTGCGGCACACTGGTGTGCTGCAAGATCTTCCTAAGTGTGCCACGAAATTTTGAACGGCACACTAAGAAAATGCGAAAAACCATGTGATCCCAATTGAGTATTCAGTTTGTGGTGTAACATTTTGCACTACATAGCTTTGTTCACTTAGGGATGAGCGAAATGTTTCCAAATGTCGCAATGCTAAAAATTCTATACCTTTTATTGTTTCGTTTGTCATTAGTATTGATCATATGAATGGATATTGGTCAATGCTCGTCTTAAGGTGGGACTTCCCTGGAAGAAAAAAAATTATTATATCATGCATCTTTTTTTCACTTTTCTGGTAGAATCTACCTCTAAAACTGAGACAAATGATATATTTCTTTTTCATATAGTCCTAATTTTTGCTGAGATATGACCAAAAATGGTTGAAAAATAGCGTAATTTTCAGTTCTTTTGAGAAAATCCAAATAAGCTATGAAGATGATTTTTACATTTTTAGAACTAGAAAACTAGTCATTGTATAATAACAAGCCTTTTTTTGATATTTTGGGAAAAAAACTTTTTATCCTCATTAGTGTGCTGGAGAGTAAAAGAATTGAAAACAAAAATCACAATTTATTTGGATAAAAGCAACTATAACATTTTTTCAAGGCAGAATTTTTAAAAAAGGCTCTGTCCCGATGAAGCTATTATTATATGGAAGGTCTCTTCAAAACTTCAAGCAAATCTATCGAGTAGATTTTCTGGAAAGAGCTCTGAAATTTTGAGAAGTACCCATTTTGAGAAAATTGCCTGTAAAAATTAAAAACACAAATGTTAGCTTCTACCTCTGTTTCGGAACAATCTATGGATGATTCCGAGGATTTAGCTCAGAATTCTCTGGTTCATGCTACTAATGAGTCCATGTTAGCTTCCCTTTACATATATTTTGTCTTGCTTCATCTCTATATGGCATAATTTCCTAATTTTCTGGTGGATTATCCCATCGGAAGGGTGAGTTTGGCTGCCATGTTTACATTGTGATGGGGGAAGGCGAGTCACGTCATGTGCTGGACCAATCAGCGGGCGCCATTCGCCGAGTTTAGCCGAAAAGGAGGCTCGATGTGCATTTGCGTCGATTTTCTGGCTTTTCATCTTATGCTAATGAGGGTATAGTAGAGGTCTGTAGCTGTCTACTGGTGTGTCGAACATAGCAAAAATGGCGGATTTACGATGTGTTGTCAGTGCTCAAACATTGACTATTTTTGTGCGTAATACATCGAAATTTGATGATTTCCAGCTAGAAATGGTCTCATAAAACATTAATTTTAGGTAGGAAGACATATTTTTATTGTTTTGCTGTGTTTGTACACGAAAGAGAAGACACTGTCATCTCAATATAGACAATCCAACCCCAAACTGTCATATTGATATTTCATGACCCTTCACAATGGATAAATATTTGAAAAGGAAAGATATTAGTGACGAGTCTAAGTCCAGAGGCGAACAACCATCAACCTCTATTGTCAAAAAGAGAAACATTAATCGACAATATTGTGAAAATTATTTGAAATTTGGATTTTATTGGTCTGGTGACGTTAACAAACCAAGTCCATCATGTGTAGTGTGCGGTGAAACAATGTCAAATGAATCCATGGTACCAAGTAAGTTAGAAACACATTTTAATTCAAAACATTCATCTCTGAAAGATAAAAAGCTTGATTACTTTCAAAGACTGTTAGAGCAGAAATCAAAACAGCGAAGTTATTTTGAAAAAATAATGACCATGTCTGAACGAGCCCAACTATCGTCAATTCAGGTGGCTGAAATAATAGCATTCAAATCTAAATTCCATACGCTTGCTGAGTCAGTCGTCCTACTAGCTAGCAAAAAGATGGTAAAATCCATGTTTGGTGAAAAGACTGAGAAGGAATTGAACAATATCCCGATTTCAAATGATCCAATACGTAGAAAAATCCTAGATATATCGAAAAATATTGAAGACAATGTTCAGAAAAAGCTTAAGAATTCTAATTTTGCTTTAACCGTGGATGAATCCAATGACATCAGTAATAAAAGTCAATTGCTTGCATTTTACGTTTTATTGACGAGAATGAAATAATCAATCAATTTTTGTTCTGTAAAGAAATGTCCACAACTACAAGAGGTCAAGATATTTTTGATTTGATAACAGGCTACCTGAAAGAAATGAATTTGTCTTGGAAGTCCTGTGTTGGCATTTGCACCGATGGAGCCCCATGTATGACAGGCTGTATGAAAAGATTTGTATCCTTCGTAGAAAAAGAAAATCCAAACCTCATTCATATTCATTGCTTTCTACATAGAGAAGTTCTTGTTTCAAAAATATCGCAGGAAGATTTAAAGGTTGTGTTACATCAAGTTGTTGGAATGGTCAATTATATAAAAAGTAGGCCATTGAAGTCACGATTATTTGAACAACTGTGCAAAGAAATGGACTCTTAGCAAGTTAACACTGAGGTTCGCTGGCTGTCGAAAGGCAAAATACTAAATCATGTTCACGGACTGCACAAGGAATTACTATAATTTTTTCTCCAGGAAAAGCAGGAGAAATTCTGTGAATACCTTAGTTGCGAATTTTGGATATCTAAAATGGAATACCTAACAGAAATATTTAGTGAACTAAATAAAACAAACAGTAGTATGCAATGTAAAAACGAAAATATTCTCACTTCAACAGACAAGTAAGTTGACCTCAAAAAGAAAATTGTATTTTGGAAAAAAAGAGCAATCACTGGCAATCTTGATATGTTCCCTTTATTGTATTAGAGAAATGATCCCTATTGTGGTTACTCATCTGACAGCCCTGGACGAAAGCATCAACAATTACTTTCTGTCATTAAAGACAGAAAAGTATGATTGGATTAGAGATCCTTTCATAAATAATTCTTCCAACATTGAACTTGAGTTACCCTTTCTAGTGACCGAGGGTTAAAATTAAAACATTCGACTCGGGCCATTCATTCATTTTGAATTTCAATTCAAGAAGAGTATCCCATATTTAGCAATTTTATTACAATTTTCAACTTCTTATATATGTGAATTAGGCTTCTCAACATTAAAGAACATCAAAAACAGGAAGCGTGAGAGATTACGTACAACGGAAGAAGAAATGAGGTTGTGTCTGTCTCTTATTCGACCAAACATTGCGGAAATTATGAATAAAAGCCAGGCACAAATTTCTCACTAAAGAAAGTGTTTCGGATTTCATCAGTCAAATAGATGAAATTCGAAACACTGCAATAAAGTAAGTTCATAGCTGTGTTTTTTCTTTATTTAGTTTGAATCATTCTATGTGTCTATGACTAGTTTGTGTCTACGGTTGTATGCCGTCTATGACTTGCCATGTTTTTATTTTGTAAAATTCAAATATTTTTCATATATATTTACCCAGGTGTGCTATTTTTTCATGTGTTCCAAGGTGTGCCGTTGGCAAAAAAAGGTTGAGAACCACTGTGTTATAGTAACACTTACATAGTGAAGGTTAGCATCTAATTAATAGTGTGTAAAATATATTTTGGCGGGTCACATTGTAATTGAACAACGAATATTCATGATTCGGTGTCTTTTCGTATACTACCACATTTAACGTTACACATTTTCTAAACGGTGATCTCTAATACTGTTTTTAAGCGTTATTTTGTGAAAATATGTTTGTTTTAAAAAATTAATGAAGTATAAAATAATGGTTTCTTATATAGGCACAAGGCCAGAAATTTTGGGGGAAGGGGAAAGTCGATTAAATCGACCCCAGCGCGT
>CAXHJY010001334.1:57500-64071 GCA_964016885.1 Eledone cirrhosa
TTCTGACATAGCACCCCAATGCTCTTAGCGGGATATGATCTCTGAGGTATACATTTGACTAGTTGGACACCTGGTCGCTACACTTAACTATGGCACTAACTATATACTTCAAATCATACAGTTTTGGCCAGTCAGTCTAAAGTCTGGACAACATTTGGACGGCTGCTTTTCTGGAAAAATCATTTATCTAGGAATTACACCATAATTAATATACTGTGTTTATATGGCTTTAGTAACAGAATTGTATAAAATTGTGAACGCTACGCCACACTTAGCACTTGGTTGTCTAACCAACACGTCACCACCACCACCTCATTATTACCTCACCACCACCACATCACCAGCATCACCTCATCACCACCTCATGATCACCTCACAACCACCTCACCATCCGCATCAGTTCAACAACAGTTCACCACCACCACCAACGTTACCTCACTAGCACCACTTCATCATCACCACCACAGACAGAAATAGTAGTAGTAGCACCAGCTCCACCTATCCTCCACCTCCTCTATATCGTTTGACCAAACTGATAGGGAAGATTCACTGTTGCGTGTGCAAGATCTGATAAAATTAATTATTTATTCTATCGCAAATATGAAGAGAATGACTTGTTGTTGTATAGTCGTGTCCATCCCTGAATCTGTAGTCTGGTAAAACACCATCTAACCATCAACAACTTGTCGCTTTTCTGCTATTGTCATTTTATTTCAATGTGCAGACCCCCTCCACTATTTTTAAAGGCAATTGTTCGAGATTGACCCCGCAGATGTTTTCCCAGCGGCAAGGAGGCAATCCATATACCGGGATCTAACTTGGGAGTTAACATAATTAAGTTTATTCATATCTAGGAATATGTGTCTATGTAAGACTCTCGGCACTCTGTGTTCAAAATCCGTCCAGGTCAACTTTACCATTCATTCTTTGGAGGTCGATAAAAAAAGTACCAGTCTGGTACTGGGATCAATTCTTTCTCTATATCTCTTTCTCATTTCTCCTCTTCTACTTTCTCTCTCTTTCTCTGGAAGAAACTGGTCCCGTTCAGACCTGAAGAGATGTGCTCCGCCATGTTTAAAATGCCTACGATTCCACCAGGGGTATATCTGGGTAATAAGTATATATGTGGAATAAAAGAATATCATAAAGAGTCGAAATAAAAAGTTCCTTTAGATAATTCACAAATAGTTTAAGAAAATTGTTAGATAAACGTGTTATTAATGTTTATAGGTGCATAGCGCCCTCTGTGTTGGCATATTATATCATCAAGGGGTTCAACGTAGTTCGCTTATTGACTGAAAAAAGTATCAGCAATCGGCTTTGTTCTCTAGCGATTGAACTAAGAGACATTCCATTTATAAGGGGTTTTTACTCGATTTTCAAACCTATTTATAGCAACCGACTATATTTAGTTATTCTTCTGCGCTTGAGCATATTAATGTTCCAAATGAATTTAATAATCTCCCAGCATTTCGCAAGTTAGAAATTTCTAATTTTGCATACGCTAGAACGTCGGATAGAATGCTTTGCGGCATTCGTTCCGACTCTGCTCTCAGTTCAAATCTCACCGAGATCAACTTTGCCTTTCATCATTTGGAGGTCGATAAAAAATACCAGTCTATTACTGGGGTCGATTCTTCCTCTATATCTCTTTATCACTTCCTCTCTCTCTTTCTAACTTTCTCTAGAAAAAAATCTGCTGTATTCAGACCTGGAGAGAGAGGATAGGATCCACCAGGCATAAAATGTCCAAGAAACGCTGTCTGCCACTACGGCGCTCCTACGATTCCACTAGGAGCTACGAGACCATACCATATTTGTGTAAGAACTGCCCCCACAAACACTCGCATATACCATGTGCTGGCTATTTTATTCATTAACTTAATCCGCTGAAATGTCGGAATAACACAACACCACAGAACACAACTGTATCCCAGCACGCCGCGACATACCACACAACACTACATCACACTACACTACACATCATACCACGCCACACAGCACACCACTCCACACCACAGCACACACGCCACACCACACAGCACAGCAAACCATACCACACCACTCAACAAAACACCATCCACACGACACCGCACCTCAATACACGACACCGCAGCCCGCCTCAGGACCTTTCTCTCTCTCTCCCCTTATGAGACCTCCCTCACAAACACAGGAAATTAAAATATCACATTGGTCAGTTTGTTATAAGGGGCTGTAGCTTGATGTTCGGAAGCTGTGTGTTTGTGTGCATGGCTGTGTACGACTGTGTATATGACTGTAAGTGTATGAATGTACGTATGTATGTATTCATGCGTGGGTGTACGTGCGTGCATGTATGTGTGCATGTATGTGTGTGCATTTATGTGTTTGTGTTCGTAAGCATAAGATGCATATCTGTATATATATATATATGTTTTGCATGTTAACAGTGTTTGTGTGAGTGTAGATATACTTTTATAGACATACTAGCAGTGGTACCCAGCGTTGCACGGGATAAGGTATTTTGGAACGTGGGCCGCCAACAAACTTAATCGTGGAAAAACTGCATTCCCGGACAATATGTAAACAAAATAAACTGAATACTCTGATGGCTGGATAATCTTTAAGATTTTCCTCGATGAAGCAGGAAAAATGCAGGTTTTCACCTAATGCGGGCCCTAGGGGATCAAGAAAATGAATTTTTTTAATGTGCATAATATGCCTTGAAATTTCAGGAAAATCGGCTAGACGTAACGCCCCCAAAAGCCCTAAAAAGCTGAAAAAATGAAATTTTTCACCTAATGCGGGCCCTAGGCCATAAAAAGTTGGATTTTCTTTGCTCACGGTATGAAGAAGAGACTGACTAATACATAGTTACAATTTCAAGGAAATCGGTCTGACGTAACGTCTCAAAAAACACCTGAAAAAACGCAGTTTTTCACCTAATGCGGGCCCTAGGGGATCAAAAAGTTGATTTTTTTAATGTGCATAACACTCCCTAAAACATAAGTAATACACATGTAAAGTTTGAAAAAAGTCGGTTGGGTACTTCTCGAGTTTTAGGGATTCAAACACACACACACACATCCTCAGGGAAGTGACGTAATGCAGACAGCCAGACATACAGACAGATATTATAAGGGCGCGACGTTATATGTATGTATCTATCTAAAAAGAGAAAGACTAAGAATGATAAAGAGAGATCGCTAAATCGCCTAATGTGGTCCCTAGGGCATTGAAAATTTGAAATTGTTTTGCTCAGAACACTCCCTGAAACATAAGTATTACATGTGTAAAGTTTGAAAAGAGTCGGTTGGGTGTTTCTCGAGTTTTAGGGATTCAAATTCACACACATACACACACAGACATCCCCAGTTATATATATATATTCATATCCTTATTTCTTTATGCTAAAGAGCAGTCATGGTCAAACTGCGACCCGTTTGGCTTTCTGAATGGCACGTCTAATTTCAAAAGTGCCTTGAAATATTTTTAGTGATGCGATCCGCTTTATGATTAGCCAAATCCTATGCGGCCAACTGCTTGAAAAAGGTTGCTTATGTCTGCTATAGACTGTTGGGTTAACAGAATCCTTAAAGAATCGTACAAAATGCTTTGTGGCATATTATTACGCCGGGACTTGGAAGGAATGAACCCCAATTGAGGAGGGTGTGTGGCTGATGCAGCGGGTGTCACCGGCACAAAAAAACAGAAGAATCCCCCCAAAACAAACAGACAGACAAAATAAAAATCTTATAAATATTACTCAATAATTAACACCATTATATTTAATTGAATTAATTTATTTATTTAAGAAAAAGTACAATGAAGAAATCTAGTTTGAAATTAGCTTCTACAACAACAACAATAACAACAACAAAACAATAACACGACGAAATACAATGGCAATATACAATAATAAGCGAACACTATATTACAATAACAGCAACAATAACAACAATACTATTACTACTACTGGTATTATTACTACTACTATTATTACTAATAATAATCCTCTCTTTATTGGCCTCTGGGGCCGATAACAACCGTTTCTAACAGGCACAAGTATATATATATTTAGGGATATAGTGTCTTAGTTTGACGAAGTCCAGTATGTTACTGGTACATATTTACTTTATAGACCCCCGGTAAGATAAAAAGGCAAAGTTGACATCAGTGTGTGTGTGTGTGTGTGGGGGGGGGGGGGGGGGGGTTGAACTCAGAACATAAAGGGACGTAACTAAATACCACAAAGGCAATTTATCCAATGCTCTGCCAATTCTGGTAAACATCTCTGAAATAATTGTGATAATTGTTTTCAACAGACACAAAGCAAGACATTTTTTGGGAAGAAGGCGAGGGAAAGTCGATTATACCCCAATAATTAATCGGAACTTTATTTCATCGACCCTCGAAGGATGAAAGGTAAAGTTGACCGTGGCGGGATTTGAACTCAGAACGTAAAGAGCCGTAACTAAGCGCCAGTAGGCATTTCGTCCGGTGCTCTATTGACTCTGCCAATAACAATAATATATAGAAAAGGGGTGTTTAGTGATTTAGAGGAATGGGTGTGTAGCGTTTTGTATGGAAAGGGAGGGTGTATAATGTATCTATTTTTAAAGTTCTATATCTCAATACATGACTGGTACTTATGTTATGGACCTTCGAAAGAACGAAAGTCGACCTTTGTGGGACAACATCAACTACAGCAACAATAAAACAACAACTACTACTACAGCCGCTACTACAAGAAACTACTAAAACAAAATAATAATAATAATATTAATAACGCAGACAACAACAACACAAGTTAGCAACGGCGATGACAATGATGAAGAGAACAAGGAAAGAAAGAATGAAAGAAAAAAGAAAGAGAAAGAATATTTAAGGAGATCTAATATGGAAGTTAAGTATGGCTGCAGCTATATGGTCAACAGAAGGATCATTGCTATCCGTTAGCGTCGGATGTTTGTAATCCAATAGGAAGTATGGAATTCCGGGAATGTGTTCCGGGAATCCGCGTGGCAGATCATCTTGGGATCGTGGCGAAAATTCGAACCCGGGAGTTTCTTTCAACAACCTGGAAAATAGACAAATATATAATATATATATATATAACAGTGATAAATGATCTCTTTCGATTATTACTGATTATGGGTTGACTCTTGGAAAGGCTCTCTCCCCTCCTTTCGGTCATGAATGATCATGGGATTTGCACCTAGAATGTCCCCTCTGAGGCACACGCCAGGAGAAGGTCTTTTTATTTTAAAGACTAGTAGTCGCTCATACATACAAGCCCCCCCACTCCACGCCACCGCTGTTCTCCAAAGGAAAGGAAACGTCCGATACAGCTTGGCACCAGTGACATCGCAACTCATTTCTGCAGCTGAGTGAATTGTAAAAGTAAAGTGTCTTGCTGAAAGACACAACGCATTGCCCAATCCGGTAATCGAACTCAAACCCACAATTGAGAATCCAACACCCCAACCACTAAGCTATGCACCTTCACAAAACGCACGCTAATTAACGTTTGCTATTCTCACTACTCCACACACACACACCGTTCAGCTGATTGACTGGAGGGACAACATTTTCCTCCCCATCCTAAATTTCGTCCTGGAACGTAAAGAAGGTGATGAAAGATTTGCTGAAGAAAAAAATGTCTTCAGTTCTTTTCAGTGTTGTCAACCAGACAATCTTTTTCGTGATGGTCACCAGACAGCAGCGAAGAGATCCTAGAAGTCGTATCTTCCCTACACAAGAGAATAACTGTTCAACATTAACTATCAACCACAAGCATCACCACCACCATTATCATCACCAACACCACCACAATCAAAAACATCACCACCACCATCACCACCATTATCATCACCACCACCATTACTATCAGCAACATCATTATCGGCGCCACCATCACTATAACCACAATCTCTCTTTTTCTTTATCTATCTTTCTTTTCTTTTCTTTCCTGTCTGACTCTGTACCTTCGCCCCCCTCTCTCCCTACCATCGCTCCATCCATTCTTTTCATTCTTCACGATGACTACATCTTTACATATCCATTTCTGCTGCTCTAATAGGTCTACACACGCACACACACACGCATTGACACTTACATAGACATACACATACACACACACATGTATATTGATAGAAAACGGGGAAAAATGGATGAAAGAAAAAGCAATAGAATCACACACACACAGAAACACGCAGAAACACACACACACAGAGACACGCAGAAACACACACAGAAACTCATACACATACATTTATATAGTTAGAGAATGAAAGACAGAGACAAATGGGGAGAGAGATAGATAGAGAGAGAGAGGTGTATGAGAGAAGACGGGGTGTTTTTTGGCTAAAAGTTCACCTTCAAATCTATGGAATCCGACTATAGTTTAAAAAACGAACTGGAGATAATTATAAACATTCCAAAAGGAGAGAGTGGGAGAGTTGAAGAGAGGCTGTGGGAGAGAGGGAGAGAGAATTCCATCACAGCTTACCATCTCCCCGTCACCACTTCTACTGGTGCCACCGCTACCACCTCTAATACCTCTACCAACACTACTACATCAACACATCCA
>CAXHJY010001335.1:17500-32500 GCA_964016885.1 Eledone cirrhosa
TTTAAAACGGATTTCATTACTATTCGATGTTATATTATTATCATTATTATATATTATTACTATTATTATTATTATTATTGTTTTGATGATGATGATTATTATTATTATTATTATTAATAGTAGTAGTGGTGGTAGTAGTATTATTTTTGCAAGTGAAACAAACTGAAGTAAATAATTGAATTTTTATAAATGGATTTATTTTCTCCCCCCAATACCACCACCACCACCCCAATCACAATCACAATCTCCATTACCTCACCTCCTCCATCAACAACACCACCTCCTCCAACAAGGCAATCACCAATACCACAAGCCCCACCAACAACACCAACATTTCCAGCAACGCAATCACCATTACCACCATCACCAGCACCACCTCCCCCAACAACATAATCACCACCACCATTACCACCTTCACATCCACCACACCAACCACCGATAGAAAATTCCAATCAAGTGATTGTAGTTATGCATAATTAAAGGAGGACTCAATATTTAAACTAGAGCACGTTTTTAACATTCGTACTGGCGATGGAAACCGACTGGTTTTACAAATCGATCAAGGCACACACACTGACACACACACACATATATAGGTATATATGTATGTATATGCATATATATAGGCGTATATTTATACACACACACATTATATATTTATATATATATATATATACGTGTATGTAGTTCATTGAGACAACAAACAGAGGTACAAAAAATCTTATTAGTTTTACGCTTTATATGGAAAAGGGGAAAGAAAACTCGACGTGTCGGGCCTTAGTCCTTCATCAGGTGCACAAAAATAGTAACAGGATCACAAAGGAGTTAGAGAACTTATATATATATATATATTTATATATAATAAGAACTACAAAATCCACATCGGATCTGTGGACAAAACATCTGGAATCTAGTCTGGAATATTAACCCGGACTATGAGCCGGTTGTTTGTGAAACATTTGTAACCAGGACTCATCAATAAATTATTGATATAACACCTCTTTGTTCTTATTATATACACTCTGCTCTAGCGTTGAGTGCTGATTTTGGTACCCTCACCAGTCTTCTACGGATTTACTGAACCTTCTGCTCATAAATGTACGCACGTGCACAAGTATAGCTCATTTTACAAAACGTTTTTTTTTACCATTTCAGGTAGACCGCTCCATCGTCCTCTTTTCTAAAAAAATAAATCATACACAAAACGCCAGCACCAACAGTTTTGCAAGAGATGTCAACATGAATGGACTTGTTATGTTTATCTAAAGACATTTTTTCCAATTCCATCCCGCCCGTCCCCTCAATCTATCTTATTTCTTTTTCTTTCTTTTGATGAAGGACTAGCATCCGAAAAGTTAAGACCCTCATCCTGCTATATCCACTCCATATACTGTATCGATTGTGTTGTTATTTCTGTTTACCTTTTACATACACACACATATATATATATACACATATATACACACACACACACATATATACATATATATATATATATATATATATATATATATATATAAAGATTTATATATATATATATCCAGGGAGTGTAACATGAAGTTACTGTAGGTTCACCCAGGTGAGCACTCGATGTTTAGGTTCACGTCAGTAGCGAGGTGTAGAGCTAGACAGAGTGTAATATAACAATACAAGGACGATTTATTAAGCCTTCATTACGTTTATTGATTGGTGACGCGCGTTTCGCTATTGATCAACTCAAGGTTCGATCTGTATCAATCTCGCCCGACTCTGGAATCAAAAGCTCGTTGGACCTCTCTTGTAGTAATGACACATATATATAGGAAAATGTTTAACCCCGACGGCAGAGCTCAAGCTCTCTTCTATAATGCACAGCCCTAACTGAGGGCAATAAAAGCCAGGGATAATATATTCCTTGTCTCAAAGTCTAAATATGTTTTAATTTTACAGAAGTCAACTTCGCCTTTCATCTCGGTAACGGCGGGGTTGAGCTCGATAAAATAAACTAACCAGCCAGTAAAATTAGTCGTATCGATTCTATCAATTATTCTCCCTCCCCCTGTAAAAATGTGTGACTTTTATGCTAATACACTTCATTAATATTTAAATGTATGAATTACATATGTAAATTAATTATGTCTCTCGTGTAAAAATGGAAATTCTGGGGGAAATTTTACTGTTTTTATTTTGTTGTTGATGTTTTTGTTGATGCGTTGTTATTGATGTTGTTGTTGCTGTTGATGTTGTTATTGGTGTTGGTGGTGTTGTTGCTGTTAATGTTATTGCTGTTGATGTTATTGATGTTTTGTTGTTGTAACTGCTGCTGTTGTTGGTTTTGTTAGTGTTATTGTTGTTAGTGTTATTGTTGTTATTGTTGTTTTGTTAATATTATTGTTGCTGTTGTTGTTGATGATGATATTATTGCTACAGAAGTTCTTGTTGCTACACGTGTCAGTATTGTTGTTGCTTTCTTGCTACTGATGTTGTTGTTGTTACTACTCTTCTCGCTGTGTTGTTGTTGTTGTTGTTGTTATGGTGATGATGTGTACATTGCTGCTGAATTTGTTGTTCTAACTCTTGTTGACGTTGCTTTTGTTGCAGCTGCTCTTGTTTTTATTATCGTTGTTATTGTTGTTGATGTATGTAGTGGAGGTAGTGGTAGTAGTAGTAGTGATAGTAGTAATAGTAGTAGTGGTAGTAGTGGTAGTAGTACTAGTAGAGGTGGCAGTAGTAGTAGTAGTGATAGTAGTGGTAGTGGTAGTAGTGGTAGTAGTAGTAGTACTAGTAACGATAGTAGTAGTGATAGTAGAGATAGTAGTAGTGGTAGTAGAGATAGTAGTAGTGGTAGTAGTAATAGTAGTAGTAGTGGTAGTATTTTAGTTTATTCGATACGTTCACAACCTTTCACCTCTCACTCCCACCTCACCTCATCTCCTACTCTCTCTCCCACCTCACCTATCACTCCCCCTCTCATGACCTCCACCCACCACTGACTCACCTCCCACTATCACCAAACCCTATAAAATATAACCCCCTGACGAGGTGTTGCCCTACAGTCTATACCCTAACCTTACCCCTAATTCACACCTCAACCCCCCTAACCACTACACCACCAAGACCATAACAACAACAACAACAACGATATCAACAAAGGTGAAGATTGAGGCGTATATGTGAGTGTGTTCGTATTGATGTGTTTATGTATGTATGCGTGTATATTGTATGTATGTGTGTATGCATTGTATGTGTGTATGTGTTTATGTATGTATGTATGTGTTTATGTAGGCATGCATGTGTGTATGTATGTGTGTGTTTATGTAGGCATGCATGTGTGTATGTATGTGTGTGTGTATGTATGTACGTATGTACGTATATGTGTATGTATGTATGTATGTATATGTGTATGTATGTATGCATGTATGCATGTGTGTATGTATGTTTGTATGTTTGCATGCATGTATGTTTATTGTATGTATGTGTGTATGTATGCATGCATGCATGCATGCATGTATGTATGCATGTGTGTATGTATCTGTATGTATATATGTGTGTGCGTGTGCGTGTGCGTGTGCGTGTGCGTGTGTGTGTGTGCTTAAAAGCTTGCGTGTGCTTATATAAGTGTATGGCCTTGCATGCGTGTCCGTGTGTATGTGTGTGTGTGTGTGTGTGTATGCATGTGTTTCTGTGCCAATGCTTGTGTGTGTATATGTGTGTATATATATATATATACACACATGCATGCGTGTGTATATATCTATGTGTACATGCATGTGTATATGTGTCCATGTGTGCATGTATATGTATGTACACACACACACACACATTATATATATATATATAAATATATATATATATATATATATACATGCATGTATGTGTATGTGCGTGATGGCGGAATAATTTACTAGCGCGATCAAACATGGCGACATTCTTAAAAAGCAGCACATCTCTGACACGATAGAAGATTCATGGCCGCCGGGCAAGCCATGAAACAAACAGATCACGACCGCCATGTTCTTGTCAGCTGAGTAAGGTTGAAGGAGGACTGGGCGTAAAATTTCCTCAACCAAAATTTTCATATTAACTTCACATTGGTTTTAATCTCCTCCAGGGACCACAGAACATTCAGGCGATCCTCACTTAATGAAACTAACAATCACCAAAAATACATCGATTTTACCCCCGTTTCTTCTTCTTCTCCCCCCCCCCCTCCTCTTTCGTCTTATTTATTATTATTATTATTTTTATTATCTTTATTACGATTCTCACTACATTACCGAGCGCTGCTCTGTGTGTCTTGGTTATTTGCAGTATGGTTTTTGGTTATGTTGCTTCTATTGTATTGAGTACTCTCTATATATATATATATACAGGGTGTCCTCCCCAATTTATCCAATATCTCTGAAGAAGTGACAACTGTTTATACATTTGCTATCGAATACTTGCTAACATTATATGATTACGCAAGCAGCGATACATAGGTATTCCGTCTGTTACAGAAACATATGTCAATACCTAATAAATTCCTTTATAAAAGCACTTTCATTTTATATTCCTCTTTTCTATATATGTATATATATATATACAGTAATAATAATAAATTTGAAGACTAAAATCCAAAGAGGGCTCGATAAGGATAAATATATATGTATATATATATATATATATATACAGTATATGCATATATATATATATATATATATATACTGTATATATATGCAAATATATATGTATATATATATATACACACACATATACTATATATATATACACACATATACTATATATATATACACACACATATATATATATATATACACACACACATATATATATATATACACACACACACATATATATATATACACACACACATATATATATACACACACACATATATATATATACACACATATACTATATATATATATATATATATATATATATATACACATATACTATATATATATATACACATATTGTATATATATATACACACACATATGGTGGCTGCCAACTCGTTTTCGAGTACGGCCACTACTTTATATCCATGAAGGAGAACCTCTACTGATGCGCTGAACAAGTGTGACTTTTTAGTCCAGCCAGCGACTTGAAAACTCTGGTACAAACACTACACATGTGACAATTATTGACACATAGTGCTGGGCCCATGGTACCATGTGACGACAAGTGCAGAGAGATCTCCAGATATAAAGCAATGCCTGTGCCGTGAAGCTTTTATGGTGAGCAAAGGCACTGCACAAAGCCAGTCCCACTCTCTTAACCAAGATGATATTTACCAAAAAGAAGAACAAGTCAACATCATTGGATACCATCAGGGTTGCAGGTGTTATATCAGAGTTTTCCTTCTCCTAGAATTCTGCCTTGACAAAGGCTAAGGGGTTATCTCTCCCGGTGATTTTGGATGGCCATTGACTCTTAAGAGCTCCTTTGCCCTTTGACAGGTTTTGTTTTTAGTCCTGCAGGATGTCCAAAGTCACCCTCCTCACCAAGAAACCTTGGTGGGGTTGCCAGTTTAGTCGCCAACGACCCGACCATGAGACAGGTTGTATTGGGATACATGTTACCAGTAGCACCAACTGGTGACCTGACACACATATATATATCTACACACATATACTATATATATACACACACATATACTATATATATATCTACACACATATACTATATATATATCTACACACACACATATACTATATATATATATATATATATATATATATATATATACACACACATATACTATATATATATATACACACACACACATATATATACACACACATATATATATATATATATATACACACATATACTATATATATATATATATACACACATATATATATATACACACATATATATATACACACATATATATATACACACATATACTATATATATATATATATATATATATACACACATATAGTATATACATATATATATATATATATACACACATACAGTATATATATATACACACACACATACTATATATATACACACATATACTATATATATATACACACATATATATAAATACAGTATATAGAGAATGAGGGTGTTTATTGTACGTTGCTCTACACTTCTACCGGGAAATCGTGTCGCTTATTCCTATCCTAACGGGTGTCATTACTTCAGTTAATGGAGTTGTTTTATTGGAACACTTACCATTTTGGCCACACACTCTTTGACCAATGGCGATTTAATCGGAATCACACACACACATACACACACGCATACACACCCGTGCGCGCACACACACATATATGAATATATATATAAACATATATACATAAATATATATATGAACATATATATATATATATATATATAAATTGTACGTTTCTCTCTATATATATGTATGTGTATATATATATGTATGTGTTTTTATATATATATTTATGTGTATATATATATATATATGTTTATACAATGATATAAATATATATGTTTATATATATATAAACATATATATATATGTGTGTGTGTGTTTATATATATATATATATGTATATATATGTATGTGTGTGTGTTTATATATATTTATGTATGTATGTATATATATGTGTTTGCATAAAGAAATGTACATATGCATATATATACACATTTATTTATTCATGATTATGTTGTTATACATATAGTAACAATGTATTTTGTAAGTGAATGTGTTCGTGTGTAAACATGTCAAACGCTATATGCGTATAAGTATATATATATACATACATATATATATATATATATATATTTATATATATATATATATACATATATATTTATATATATATATACATATATATTTATATATATGGATATAATGTTCATGTATATATTTTTTATGCCACTCTCCATATATAATGTAAATATAAACATGTAAAAATGGATGTGTATATATGTATATATGTGTGCGTGTATCGTATTTTAACGTGTATGTACTTGAATATATATATATACATATATATACATACATTTATATATTTATATCTATATATATAGAAATACACACACACACACTCGCAGATTTACACACAGAAACACACACACACATATATATATATATATATATATATATATAACAATATATTTAGAAACACACAGATACATGCGGACACACACATATATACATGAATGCATCCGCACCCAACTGTGAGTTAAGGGTGCCAACTTCACCGATGTTGCTCAATGAATGACTGGGACAGACCAATTCAGTTTGAACCAGACTGAACCAGTATCAGAGTTAAAAATACATTATGAAGAGAGAAGAAACATTTAGATATAATTAGTAATAAAAATGTATCATACCTAAACTGCTCCTAAATTCCTCGACTACGTAGTTTCGTGGCATAAACAAAAACAATATATCATAAAGATATAGAGTCCTTGCGAGGTCTGCCGACTTATCAAGAGGATACCTCATTTTACTAGTCTCAAGAACGCGTCTACACGACGTGAGAAAGAATCCCAAAAGGCGGAGGGGGAGATAGTCACGCGATATAACGGTCGAGAAACAGAGCTAAGCCTCTTATAACCCCGAAGAAAATACCACGGAGGCGGAGGGGGTATTCATATCGAGGCCGTAGAAGAGGTGGTGAAGAAGGCATCTAGCTATATAGGTTTTTGCGTTTATATATATATATATATATATACATATATTCGTTCCCACTATCTACTCCATCAAATGGAAAATATCCGGCACCTCTTCACTCTCTCTACGGAACTACCTTAGGAAATTACCCACGGACATACACTCACAAACATCTTTTTCGAACCACGCCACCTACATCCACAAACGTATAAACAACACACACACGTGCGTACCCCCACATATATACACATTCAGCCTCCGGAATCCTCCGTTTTTCCTCCCTTTCCTCTCCCCCATCCCTTTTTTTCTAAATGTCTCTCCTCCACTCCCCTACACACCATCGGAATTCTCTTCCCACCCACTTTTGGCCTGAAGAAGGGCTTATGCCCGAAACGTCGTTACCCCCCCACTCTCAAGAGCGTGAAACTAATAAACCTTTGTTCATACTGCCTCTCTGTTTTGTTCCCGTTCCAATTTTCACTATACACACACATATATATATATATATATACACACATACATATTTATATATGTATGTGTGTATATGTGTGTGTATATTCATATATATATGCAAGTGCGACTATGTTTGGTAGACAGATTGGAATGGCTGGGTTGTTCTGTAACATCATCAGTGGTAGACATGTTTCCATCTTGTCTAATCTCCAAGAGTCTAATACCAACAAAAACTAGCAACGTTGAAACCATTGCTGGCTGAGCGTGATCGCTTCCCATATGAACGGCTTAAGACGGCCAGGAGAAGACAAACAAAAATCTCTCTCTCTCTATATATATATATATATATGTGTGTGTGTATATATATTACGCGATTAAATATATCAATAAAAAACGACAATCGTGTGTGTGTTTTATATACACATATATATATACATATATATACATATATATATAATTATATATATACATATATATATAATTATATATATATATATAATTATATATATATATATATAATTATATATATATATATATAATTATATATATATATATACAAACATATATATATATATACATATACATATGTACATATATATATATATATATATGTGTGTGTGTGTGTATATACACGAGTATATAGGAAACCGTTTATTATATTCACAGATAATGTTATGAAAATGATTTTGTTATCTGAAAGGCTACATCGTCGATGATCACAATATGCGATTTCCTCGATGTATATATATATATACATATATATATAATTATATATATATATACATAATTATATATATATATATAATTATATAGATATATACATATATACATAATTATATATATATATACATATATACATAATTATATATATACATATATATATATATATACATATATATATAATTATATATATATATACATATATATATATACATATATATATAATTATATATATATATACATATATATAATTATATATATATATACATATATATAATTATATATATATATACATATATATAATTATATATATATATACATATATATAATTATATATATATATACATATATATAATTATATATATATATACATATATATAATTATATATATATATACATATATATAATTATATATATATATATATACATATATAATTATATATGTATATATAATTATATATAATTATATATGTATATATAATTATATATAATTATATATGTATATATATAATTATATATGTATATATAATTATATATGTATATATATATATATATAATTATATATGTATATATAATTATATATATATATATGTATATATATGTGTATATATATCTTTGCGTGTGTGTATAAATATGACATGGTGTTTAGGTGTTTGGAAGCCAGGCATGATTAAATACAATTCTATGTTGTCGATGATGATGATGACAGCGAGGAAGCTAAATATCACCAAATTGGAATGAATTAAGGTTTTTTTCTGTTTTTTATTTTATTATTGAGAAGCAGACATAAATAAAGTATAACAACAACAACAACAACAACAGCAACAGCAACAGCAACAATAGTGACAACAATAACAGCAATAACAACAACATGATATTATCGAAATGGTGACCAGAGCTAAGTTGGTGTTTTCAGTAAAAATACTTTGAATTTGCTGGCTAAATCATGGTATGGTTTATATTCCTCTTTGGGGGCGTTTTGGAGGTGGTGGTGGTGGTGTGTTGGTGGAGGTGTGGTGGTGGTGTGTTGGTGTTTGATGGTGGGGTTTTGGTGGTGTGTTGGAGGTGGAGTGGCCAGGTAGTGTTTTGGTACAGGTTTGATGGTGGTGGTTTGGTGATGTTTTGGTGGTGGTGTGAAGGAAGTATGTTGGAGGTGAGTTTAGCTTTGGTGGAGGTGTGTTGGTTGTGTGGTAGTGGTGTGGTGTTGGAGTTGTGGAGGAGGTATGTTGGTGGTGTGTTAGAGCTTTGGTGGAGCTGTGTTGGTTGTGTGGTGGTGGAGGTCTTTTACATGTGATTGTTTTTTCATTTGTATTCGTTCTGATATTATTGTAGTTGTTGTTGTAGTTTTTGTTGTTATTCTATACAATTTGATCTTTTTAATTAATTAGCGTTTATTTTAATAAACGAGGAGGTTGTATTTTGTGTGTTAGTCATGTGTGTGAGTAAGTATGTGTGTTATGTTTATGTTACAAGGTGTGTGTAGGTTTATATCTATATATATATTATATATATATATATATATATTATATATATATAATATATATATAATATATATATATATTATATATATATAATATATATATAATATATATATATATTATATATATATAATATATATATAATATATATAAATGAAAGGTATAGCAAACATTGTAGCAAAAAGCCAACAGTATTCCATAATATATATAATATATATATATATACATATATATATATATATACTGTTCTAAAAAAACATATATGTATATATATATATCTACATGTATGTTATATTTGTGTTGCAGGGTTTATCAATGTTTGTGTGGAGCATATATACATGCATACACACACATATATATATATTTACACACACATACATATATATATATATATATATATATATATTCCTTTATTTTTTATTGAGAACAATATATATATATATATATACATACATATATGGTTACTTTTTTTAGTAGTAGGTGTGTTGAGGAAGGCAGTGGTGGAGGTGGAGGAGACGATGGTGTTGACGAAGGCGGCAATCCGTGAGATGTTGGTTGATGACACGTCCGTCATGTGACGCTAGAGACGTGAATTAAGCTGTCTGCTTTCCACGTAATCACCATACAACTTCCGCCAGTCACGACCACACAGGATGGCGATTATCAACAATAATATTAGCTAGAGGGCGCTGAGTGCAATAGACGAATCGCTAACACCTCAGACAAAAAAAATGATGTCTTCTGAAAATGATAAAGATATTAACTTAGAAGGTTCTGAGTTCGAATCCTGATGTTGTCAACTTAGATTTTCATCCTATATAAAATACCAGTCATTAACTCCGATATAAAATACCAGTCATTAACTCGGGTAGGTTTAATACTACTAGCAGCCCTCCTCTCTAAAATTTCTGGCCTTGTGCTTATATTAGATATGTATGTGTGTGAAAGCTTCAAGCACAGACATTGCTTGATATGTGATATTTTTTGCGATGCAGGTTATTGCTGGCCATAGGCAAGTCCCTAGCAGGACTAAAAAGCTATCTCCGTGATGCTCATGCTTAAGTATCAAGCTATGGCATTGCTCGAAATCGAGTTGCAGCCATCATGTATGTATATATGTAGCACCGTCTAAACGCAGTTGATATTTAATAAAAGAAACTGAAGGCCTTGTGAAATGTACGTTGTGGTAACTTTGACAGGGAAATAGTAATTTGTTATCTTCCCTTATCTCTCTCACACAGTTTTGAGAAGGTACTCAGTGGTTAAGTAACAGCTATCTATAACTACCTACCTATATATCTATCTTCAGACAATAAAGACATCTATCTTTGCTGCTATCGTTATCTTCCCTCTCTCTCTCTCACACAGCTGTGACAATATATTCAGTAGTTATGTAACAGCTATCTATAACTACCTACCCATATATCCATCTTCGGACAATAAAAACATCTATCTCTGTTTGTATCTATCTGTCCCCAAAGTTGACGTCGGCGGGCTTTGAATTCATAGAACCGGAACGAATACCTCAAAGCATTCCATCCAACCTTCTAACGAGATATTTGCTCTGACCCAATTTTACTCACACGATATTGGTTGTCCCAAGTCTTGTAGAAGAAGACATCCCACAAAGGGACTGAACCCGAAACCACAATTTCGAAGTGGACCTTTAACTACAGACCACCATGTCTGCGCACATTATATCTATATCTATCTATGTATATCTATCTATCTCTCTCTACATATATATATATATATATATACACATGTATATATATCTCCATATACACACACATATATACACACACACATATATGTGTGTGTGTGTGTAAGTTTATCTATATATATATATACGTGTGTGTGTGTGTGTGTGTGTGTGTGTGTGTGTGTGTGTGTGTGTGTGTGTGTGTGTGTGTGTGTGTGTGTGTGTGTGTGTGTTCACTGCCACCCACGTCGTTACTTTTATGCATAATATAACGATATGTAAAAAAAAAATGATAATACATTCTAGAATATGGTGGTAATAGTGTGTGTATATAGGTGTGTTGTATGTGTGTGCGTGAGAGAGTGGGAGAGAGAGAGAGAGAGTGGGAGAGAGAAACTGGGAGAGAGAGACTGGGAGAGAAAGAGAGTGGGAGAGAGAGACTGGGAGAGAGAGCGAGAGAGAGAGAGACTGGGAGAGAGAGCGAGAGAGAGTGGGAGAAAGCGAGAGAAAGAGAGAGAGAGAAAGAAAGAAAGAGAGAAACAGAGAGAAAGAGAGAGAAAGAGAGAGAAAGAGAGAGAAAGAGAGAGAGTGAAAGAAAGAGAACATGTGTGTATTGCGGTATATATGTGTGTGTGTGTGTGTGTGTGTGAAACCGAAAATCCAAATTGGAAGAAAAAAATATAGACAACAACAACAATAATAACAACAATAACAATAATAATAATAATAATAATAATAATAATAATAATAATATTTAAAAAATGTAAATAAAGAAAAGCAAAAGAAACAAAAAGCAAACAAAACAAAATCCTAAAAGCAAACAAACGAACAAAAAAAAAATGGCGAACGTTGTAATTGTTGGCCAGATGGAAAGTCCGTTTATATTTGGAGGCTGAGGTCAAAGGGCAGGTAAGCAAGACAGGCGTTAAAAGTGATAAAGCGACGTTTGTCTGATGTAGGTCCACCATTTTACTTGCTATTCCTTCTAAGGCAACCTGCTGATTCTTCCATAATATTTACCGTAATGTTCCCTACTCTTTCTTTCTTTCTTTCTCTCTTTGTCTCTCTCTCTGTCTGTCTGTCTCTCTCCCCCCTTCTCTCTCTCTCTCTCTCACTGATTGTCCTTCTCTCCTTTCTCCAAAAAGGAAAGCAAACATATTTTGTTTGACTAGTGGATAGTAGCTATGTAACTACATATTACTATTATACTATAGTATAAAGTACTAAGTTAAATAGTGGTCTTACAGGACCTAACTAATATTTCTCTCTCTCTGTCTCACACATAGATCTCTCTCTCTCTCTCTCTATATATATATATATATGCCAAAAATTGATCATCAAGGTTTAGCAATTAATATATTATTTATTTGATTTACATATGTTTCATTCTCAGTCATATATATATATATATATATATATACATATATATAAAGCAAACAACACAGTATAATGAAGATTATCTAATAACTTCACGCATATACATTCAGTTTTTAACACACACATAAATATAATACACACACACACACACACACACATATATATATATATACTATAAATTATGTCCTTAGAATCATTTGATAAGATATATATATATATGTATGTATATAAATATATATATACACACTCTCACACACATAGATACATACATACATTCATACATACATACACACACATATCTATGCATATATATATACACATATAAATATATATATATATATATATATATATATACATACGCATATATATATACATAAATAAACATATACACATATATATATATATATATATATGTGTATATATGATAGTAATCTAGTCTAATTCACACCAACGCCGCCATCTACGATCCCACGGTTCCCATTCTACTCAGACTCACGGAATCTCAGAATATTTCTTTACAAGTGGAACTTTCTCCAACATTTGGAAACAATTTTCAGAAATCTATCTCACTGTATCTGTATATCTGTGAATGTGTGTGTTTGTGTGTGTGAGTCTGTGTGTGTGTCTATGTGTGTCTACGTGTATGTATCTGTATATCTATGTATGTGTGTCTATGTGTCTGTTTCTCTGCGTATATCTGTCTGTGTCTGTTTCTTTCTATGTGTATGTATATATCTGTGTGTTTCTCTCTGTATATTTGTGTGAGTGTGTATATCCATTTCTGTCTCATTGTGTGTGTGTGTGTGTGTGTGTGTGTGTGTGTATATATATATATATGTGTGTTGTGTGTGTATTTCTGTTCTTCTCGTCTGTATTTGTGTGAAAGTGCATTTCTGTGTGTGTGTGTGTGTGTGTGTGTGTGTGTGTGTGTGTGTGTGTGTGTGTGTGTGTGTGTGTGTGTGTGTGTGTGTGTGTGTGTGTGTGTGTGTGTGTGTGTGTGTGTGTGTGTGTGTGTGTGTGTGTGTGTGTGTGTGTGTGTGTGTGTGTGTGTGTGTGTGTGTGTGTGTGTGTGTGTGTGTGTGTGTGTGTGTGTGTAGATAGATATAGATATATATGTGTATATATGTAATTGTATGCATTTACGTGAAAGTGTTAACCTAAATGATATTTTTTTCTTGAAGATTAGTTTTTTTTAAACAAGTTCAATATATATATATATATATGTATGTTTTTATTTCAATCCTGGTTATTATTATTATTATTGATACTATTGTTGTTGTTGGTGATATTATTACAGTTGTTTTTATAAATATTGTTATGTCTTTTGTCGCCATATGTGAATAACTTACTTGATGTTATAATAAATTTCTTGAATTTCAAACACGGGGAGAATGTTACTTTCACCACACACACACACACACACACACACACACACACACACGCGTGTGTTTGCATGTACGTATATATATATGCACATACATATACATACATAAACACACACACATGCACATATATATCTATATATGGAAAAACATATGCAAAATATACACATAATTATATATATAAAATCTATATATATATATATATACATACAACACATAATTATATATAAAAATATATATATACACACACATGTGTGTGTATGCGTTTATGTTTTTCACGTATGTATATGTTCAAAT
>CAXHJY010001336.1:0-12500 GCA_964016885.1 Eledone cirrhosa
TCCCAGACAAGTAATAGTAATAGTTAATAGATCTTAGTTATTTGTCCCAGACAAGTAATAGTAATAGTTAATAGATGTTAGTTATTTGTCCCAGACAAGTAATAGTAATAGTTAATAGATCTTAGTTATTTGTCCCAGACAAGTAATAGTAATAGTTAATAGATTGTTAGTTATTTCGAAGATGACTCTTCCAGTTATTCACTCAACAGGATGGCCATGGAATTAATGTACAAGTGAGTAAGTTATCCTATAGCGATGTGTATCTTTAATATAATTCTTAGAGAGATTCAGCATTACACAGTGTGTGACAAAGATGGTTTTTTTTAATTATATGTACAATTCATCAGATGGGTTTCCAAAGATTTTCCATTTAATCAATTTGAATCACAAACCTTTCATTACCACAAGGCTATGGTAAATGTAAATGATACTTCTCCAAGATGCTAGGCAGTGAAATCGAACCTGGAATCTAAAGATTGTGAAATCAACTCCTTCTCCATTTGGCCATGTTCTGTCTATGATTAACCCTTTCACATTTACTCTATATTTATTATTGTATTTTGTGGTAAAGGCTTTATTTCACGTAATATTGAATCTATGAGATTTTGATATTTATTTTGAGAATAATATCTTAACATCAGTATGAGTGGCCAATTATGGCCGGTTTGAACAGAAAAAGAATTCTAGCCAGTTAGAGCCAGTTTAAATGCTAAAGGGTTAAGACAAACACATAAATGAAAGAGCACAATAAATTGATGAAAATCTTTAAGGGTTAGCTGTGTCCCAAACTATGATAGTTAATGTTGAGTGGGCCTATCACAGATGTTATAGAATTCAGGTAGGGAATGTGCTTTTTAATTGAATAGTCTTAGGTTCAATCCTCCTGAATAACTGGCATCCGAGGACTTCTGCTTCAGCTTCACTGATATTTTGGGAAAGAAATTTTGGAAATACAAACAGTGCAAAAGCTCTAGTTTATATCTTCTTCATCTTCATCATTTTATGTTCACTTTCCATACCAGCATGGGTTGAACTGGTGGTCACAAGCTGAGAAAGTTCTTATTTCGAGTTACTGCCCTCTTAGACATCTTTCTCGTAGCTTCCATTTTTGGCATGGATTTTAATGGTTAGACACACCTCCTTATCATCAGTCAGTGTGTAGATGTGTGTATACATACATGTGTGCACGTGTGTGTGTATGTGTATATATATATATATATATAAGAAAGGTCAACAAAGAAAGACAAAGGGGAACAATACAGTATGATGATGATATATATATTAGCTTAATACTTGATATAGTAGGAAGAGAGTCTTAAAGTTTCAGAGGTTGGTCCTTCATCAGAAGATAGAATGCGAGCTAGAAGAAAATAGACGTGAGTAAGAAAGGAAAAAACAAAACTAAAAAAAAAAAAAATAATAAATTACCGGAGGAAAGCATATGTGTGTTCAGTAAGCCATTTTGGATAAGTGTAGAACAGAATAGGACTTACCTGTAGATATAAAAGAGCTATAAGAAGGGTGATAACCATTGTATATTTTGAGTTGTTATGAGTGTGTATATGTGTGTACATATACAAGGGTAAGCTGGAAAGTTCTTAGGCTGCCTATGAAGGAATGATACTAAAGCTGTGAAATCTTGCATGTATTAATTTCAACTTTTATCATTAATAACTGCATTGTTTCTTTCCAGCGACTATGTTAAAAAATAAACCTCATTTGGTCATTCCATGAGAGTATCTTGGTCAGGCTATGAACTTTTAAGCCGATCTTTGTACAAAGCCTCCTCTTCTCATCCTCCACACTGACAACTCTTCAGCCCCTCACTAGCTTCTCTAATGGCAATTGTTTTTGTAGCTATTCCATGTCTCCATCTAGCTGAGAATCATACTATCAAGAACAGGTCTTAGAGATTCACTTCTACCTTCTAGTGGTGACTCTCCAGTAACTCTTTGGCACTATCTGTTCCAATGTAGGAACTACCAGTCTGAGAGAGAGAGCATGCTGAAACCAATCTTTAAAAAAACTATCAAGATTGGAAGTTCAATATATGGTTAAATGCCTACCAAATATAAACAAAACCTTTGAGTACATGGAAGCTAGGAAAATATTCAACAACAGAAACTTGTGTTTTACAGCTTCCCTTCTTTACTTCCTTTTATTTTCCTTCTCTTCTCCACAATCTGCCTCCCATTGCCCTCCTTCAATATTTGAAGGTTTTATTTTTATTTTTTCATTTTTTTGCTCTTTCTTATTTTTATTACTTGTCTCACTAGCTCTTTTTGATTACCAACTGTAAGGAGAACTCAATACTTCCCCTAGTCTGTCGTGGCTTACTAGCTCTATATGGACGTTAAAATTGATTAAATAAATACTGCACATTCTGACATGCAGTGATAAATTGCAGTTATTGTTTAGTTCCAAGTCAGATATATCTTTGAGGCAAAAAACTTATGATTAGAGGCCTTCCTGACGTGACTGTTCAGAGAAGTTCTTGTCATAGTTAGTGGCTCACCTTACTGAGGTGGCAAGTGATCCCTCTGAGGGTGCTTGGTTGTTTCAGCACCTTAGCCTCGCCATCTTCCAGCCTTACTGAGGTTTCAAGTGATGCCTCTGGGGGTGCTTGGTTGTTTCAGCACCTTAGCCTCGCCATCACCTCACCTCACCAAGGTATCAGGTAATACCCCTGGTGAGGGTTCTTGGTTGTTTCAGCACGTTAGCCTCTCTATCATGCAGCTGTACTGAGGTTTCATGTGATGCTTGTGAGGATACTTGGTTGTTTTAGCGTCATAGTCTCGCCATCACCTGTGGTAATGCTGCAAGCATGTTGGCTTGCCTCAACATTTTCTGTTGACCTTTGTTGTGTGGGACCAATTGATGTTTTCTTTCTCTTTTTCACTTTAATTATATAGGGTGGTGGATTGGCAGTATCGGTAGAGGGTCGGACGCCATGCTTTGACACAGAGTTACGGCCCTTGCCATTCTGAGTTCAAATCCTGCCGAGGTTAACTTTGCCCTTCATCATTACGGGCTCGATAAAATAAAGTACCAGTAATCTACTGGATAATTGCTGGCCTTGTGCCAATAGTAGAAACAATTATATATTTTTATGTAATATACTTAAAAGGCTCATAGCAATAATATATTTGTCTATAATATTTATAAGGTTCCTAGCAATAATATATTTGTCTATAATATTTATAAGGTTCCTAGCAATAATATGTTTGTCTATAATATTTATAAGGTTCCTAGCAATAATATATTTGTCTATAATATTTATAAGGTTCCTAGCAATAATATGTTTGTCTATAATATTTATAAGGTTCCTAGCAATAATATATTTGTCTATAATATTTATAAGGTTCCTAGCAATAATATGTTTGTCTATAATATTTATAAGGTTCCTAGCAATAATATATTTGTCTATAATATTTATAAGGTTCCTAGCAATAATATATTTGTCTATAATATTTATAAGGTTTCTAGCAATAATATGTTTGTCTATAATATTTATAAGGTTCCTAGCAATAATATATTTGTCTATAATATTTATAAGGTTCCTAGCAATAATTAATTGATTACATGTATGTACTTCTATTTAATCTTATATATTTGTTATATGATTATAGCAAGGAATACATTGGTCTATAATCTGTAAGGTTTGGGGCTCTCTAGCTTCACATCTAGAAAAACTATTGTAGTTATTATTGTTGTTTAGTGCTAGATCAACCATGATCAACCAAACATAGTAACAAAGGTGCTTCCAGTTATGGCCAGCTCATCATTTTGTACAGGAACAGAGACTACATTGGCCAAACATCTGTAAGGCCTCAAGTCTAGTGGTCTGTAGCTTCAATTCAAGAGAAACTATTGTTGTTGTTTAGCCCTAAGTCAGCCCTGATCCAACAAGTCCTATGTTTGAGAGAATTTCCAATCATTACCATCTTGTCTGTTTGAATATGATCAAAGGCTACATTGTCTTATATGTCTGTCTTTAGAGTGTGAATAGAGGGAGATTTGGCAGCTAGTTTTGTTTTCAGGCAGGTTGAGTAACCATATTGAGGCTCTTTCATTGCTTCTTTAGGTTAGCAGGAATGGTGGTGGTGTGGTGGTAGTGGGACTAGTGCAAGAAATAGTAAATACTTACCCTTTCAAGTTCGTCTCGTAATGAGAAGATGGACCTTTCTCGTAAAACGACAAGTTCTTCGAGATATTGGTACCGTAGTTTCTTCCTTGCCCGACATTCTCTTGCACTCTGTCGGCTTCTCTCTAGCCGAGCCTTCTGGTCAATTTTCGAAGGTTTTCTGCCTCTTCTACCAGCTCGTTTCACTGGCCTTTCAGCAGACATTTTCTGTAGGAAGCAACAGGAGAAATTCATATTCAATTTAAACAATTAATCTCAGTCATTTTGTTTTAAGTATTAAACAGATTTTTTTTTTCTAAAAATCTGCTTAAAGAACTTCTTTTTATGCAATTGTGAGTTATATACCGTGACCTCTGGCGTCACGCAGTAATACAGAGTACCCGACCTCCCATGGGTACAAGCTGAAGCATATAAACAATATGCTCCCACACCCTCCCACTGCAAGGTGGTCGTGGAGGTGCCACGGCAAAAAACCACCCAGCCCACACTGTAAATGAGGTTGGTGTTAGGAAGGGCATCCAGCTGTAGAAATCAAACCAAATCAGTTCCTGTATGAGCAAGGCATGGTCAGCCGACCAGACACTGCCCACAATAGGACAACCCATCTAACCCATGCTAGCATGGAAGAACGGACGTAAAACGGTGATGATGATGATGATGATGATGATATCAAATAATAATAATATTCAATTCATTTGCAAGCAAACAGCCTCATTATACTATGTTTTTACATCCTCTTGTTTAGAACAAAATGGTGGCAATGGTCATATAAAACACATAGTGTAATGAGGCTGTTTGCTTGCAAACAAATCAAATATTATTATTATTCGGTGGATTGGCAGTATTGGTAGAGGGTTGAATGCCATGCTTTGCAGCATATGGCCCTTTACAGCCTGAGTTCAAATCCTGCCGAAGTTAACTTTGCATTTCATCCTTACTGGGTCGATAAAATAAAGTACCAGTAACACACTGAGGTAATTGCTGGCCTTGTGCCAAAAGTAGAAACAATTATTATTATATTATTATTTTGCCTTTCATCCCTACGGGGTCGATAAAATATAGTACCAGTAATACACTGGGGGGTAATTGCTGGCCTTGTGCCAAAAGTAGAAACAATTATTATTATGATTATTATTCGATATAAAACTCACGAATGCATTTACATATCTGCTATATTATAGCAAAACTAATTTTGTTTTTAACTTCCTTTTAATTTATCGTATTACAATATTGTCACAGGCTTGGTTGTCTGGTTAAGAAATTTGTTTTACAATTACATGGATTTAGTTTCACTGTGTGGTACCCTAGGCAAGTGTCTTCTATCGTAGTATTGGGCTGATCAATGTCTTGTCAGTGAAGTTAGTAGATTCTATGTGGGAGCTCATCATTTATATATCAGTTAAATTTTGGTTGAAGCCAAGAGGTACATCATGCCAGGGTTTATCTCAGTTTCACTGGTGTTAAGTGGCAGAGTACAAGACTCCTCCCAGGACAGGATGCCAGTCCATCACAGGATTAAATCCCAGCTAATGCTGGTACTAATTTTTAGCTGAGTGAACTAGAGAAAAAGTGAAATGAAATGTTTGGCTTATGAACACAGTACCAGTTATATCTGGACATGAGATATGGTGGTAATAGAATCTTCATATCTCACTCTACCATCTTAAAATAAAAAATAAAAGCAAAAACAAATATACTCCCCCCCCCCCCCCACACACACACACTCAGAAAGAGACATTGTACAATGTAGTCTAGGATATACACAATTAGCAGGATGTTCACGGATGGAAGGCCAATTACAAAAATGACAAGAACAACAACAACAATGACAACATCACCACCACCAACAACAACAACGACAACACCACTACCACCAACAACGACAACACCACTACCAACGACAACACCACTACCACCAACACCAACACCACTACCACCACCACCAACAACAACGACAACACCACTACCACCAACAACGACAACACCACTACCACCACCAACACCAACACCACTACCACCACCACCAACAACAACGACAACACCACTACCACCAACACCACTACCACCAACACCAACACCACTACCACCACCACCAACAACAACGACAACACCACTACCACCACCAACGACAACACCACTACCACCAACACCAACACCACTACCACCACCACCAACAACAACGACAACACCACTACCACCACCAACGACAACACCACTACCACCAACACCAACACCACTACCACCACCACCAACAACAACGACAACACCACTACCACCACCAATAACAACACCACTACCACCAACAACAATGACAACACCACCACCAACAACGACAACACCACACCACCACCACGACAACACCACACCACAACACCAACCACACCACTACCACCACCACCACCACCACCCACCCCACAACACCACTACCACCCCACAACACACACAACACCACCACAACCCACAACCACAACACCACCACCCCCACACCAACCACCACACCACACCACACCACAACCACCACCAACACCACCACACACAACCCACCACCACCACCCACACCACCCCACCACCACCACCAACCCACCACCACCAACAATACAACACCACTACCACCACCAACAACACCACCACTACTAACAACACCACCAACACCAACACCACTACCACCAACAACAACACCAACACCACTACCACCACCACCACCACCACCACCAACACCACTACCAACAACAACAACACCACTACCAACACCACCACTACCACCACCAACAACACCACCACTACTAACAACACCACCAACACCAACACCACTACCACCAACAACAACACCAACACCACTACCACCACCACCACCACCACCACCAACACCACTACCAACAACAACAACACCACTACCAACACCACCACTACCACCACCAACAACACCACCACTACTAACAACACCACCAACACCACCACCACTACCACCACCAACAACAACACCACTACCACCACCAACACCAACACCACTACCACCACCAACAACACCAACACCACTACCAACAACACCACTACCAACAACACCAACACCACTACCACCACCAACAACACCAACACCACTACCACCACCACCAACAACACCAACACCACTACCACCACCACCACTACCACCACCAACAACACCAACACCACTACCACCACCAACAACAACACCAACACCACTACCACCACCACCACTACCACCACCAACAACACCAACACCACCACCACTACCACCACCAACAACACCAACACCACTACCACCACCAACAACAACACCAACACCACTACCACCACCACCACCACTACCACCAACACCACTACCACCAACAACACCACCACTACCACCACCACCAACACCACTACCAACAACACCAACACCACTACCACCACCAACAACAACACCAACACCACTACCACCAACGACAACACCACTACCACCACCAACAACAACAACACCACTACCACCAACACCAACACCACTACCAACAACAACAACACCACTACCAACAACAACAACACCACTACCACCAACAACAACAATGCGAACAACACCACCACCTAATAAAGAAGGCATTGTGCTAGCAAAGAGGTTGGCGCTTGTTGTCGGTGGTCTGCAATACATTATGGAGAGGGTAGCTAATGAACCTAGCACGGGAGGGGCCTTGATCAATTTAGATCAGTCGAAAGCTTTCGATAGGGTCGACCATCGTTATCTGGCGGCAGTCCTGAGGTCAGCTGGCTTTGGGCTTGTCGTCAGAGGCTGGATCGCTGCCATGCACAGCGACATCTGCTCTGTAGTGAGAGTGAACAGTCACCTTTCGTAATTGTTCAATATCATGTACTTGGCCCGCCAAGAATGTCTCCTCTCATTCCTGTTGTATGTATTGACTCTCGAGCCATTACTGCACAAACTGGAGACGTAGAGGGGCGTCCCGCATGAATTGGAATGTGGGAAAACTGTGTCAGCATATCCTGATGACGTCACTAGTGGTGTCAAGCGCAATGATTAACCAGGAAAAGTCAGTGGGCCTGTGGCTCGGCACCTGGAGAGGCAGGTCCATGCCATACAACAGCGTCATTGGGCGCTCGACGGATGGACTGGTTAAATTGCTAGGGGTCTGGTTTGATACGGACCTCCATACGGACAAAAACTGGAGTGAGGTGATGAACAGGGTGGCCTCTCTCACCCAGAAATGGGCTGAGAGGAAGCTATCCCTGAAAGGTTGAGCGGAGGTGGCGAACGCGTACATCCCGTCCATCTACAACCACCTCACTGTCGTGCCTTGTCTTAAGCCTTGCCTGACTGCATTGAAGCATTTGCTCTTTCGCTTTTTGTGGAAGGGATGCGCTCTGATGGTCAGGCGGTCCATTTGCTGTCAACACCCGCTACGTGGAGGGCTGGGCATACCATCGCTGATAATGCACAGACATGCGCTCAGGCTACGGTATCTCCACCTCTTCCTCGACGGTGATTGGGTGTGGTCGCTGTTTGCTAGATGCATTTTTCCTCAGTTCGTTTAATTAATGGAGCTGCAGTCCTGGATCAAGCGAAGACTGAGAGGGAACGCTTGGAGATTGGAATGTCTTCAGGTGCTCATAGCCCTCGACCAATCGGGTGATGCGATCGGTGAAACTCCGCCTTGGTGTTCTATAGAGGGTTAGTGGAGGGGAAGAGCGACGACGTCCTTGGGGAGACCCTGGGTGTCGATGAAAATCAACTAGCCAATCTCTTTGGGAGAACTTTCGGGCGTGGCCCATGGACAACTTCCAGAAATCCCTGGCCTGGCAGTGTTACTGGGGAACTTTGCCAGTTCGGGATAAACTCTACAGGCATGGAAGTGCCGTCAGCTGGGCCTGTCTGAGAGGCACACAGGGCAACAAAACCATCCTGCATACACTTGTCCAGTGTCCAAGCATTGCTGACTTGTGGGTTTATGTCGAACACCTGCTGTTGCGTGTAGGACAGATCCGGCTATCAGCTGAGTCCATCGTGAGGATTGCCCCGCCCTCTTCCTTTAGCCGGAAAGAGCAGGCAGTTTTTATCTGTCTGGTGGCCATGGCGAAAGAGATAGTGTGGTGGACACGTTTGAAAGGGCTGAAGACGAGCACTTACCTCTTCGGTGATGCCCTGATTAACTTTTTCAAATTTTATTTGAAAAGGAAAATCAGGGTAGAGAGGGAAGTGCTCTCTTCCCAGCTTTTTGTTGAAAGATGGGTGAGAGAGGCAAGAATGGCCCGAGTGAGTGGACCTCCTCTGAGTATGTGTCTGTAAATTAAAGGTGGAAAACTGGGAGAGGGCACTTGCCCTGGTGGTCAGGGTCACTGTGGCTTTTTTTAATGGGCTTTCTCCACAAGTGTCCCTCGGAGGTCTCCCCCTATTAGGAAATTTTCCTTTGTTTCTTCTTTTGTTATTTCCTTTGTTATTGTTTTTTCTTTACATGCAGAAATGCCCATTTGTACTGTCCTGTACTGTCCTTAATGTTATACTTTATGTCAACCCTTGTGGTTAATAAATAAAGCATTATTAATGGTTAAAGAATGAAAAGTGGACAGGATATCAACTGAAAACAAAAAAATACTGTGTTAAATACTGCAAGTCACTGAATCACCATTTTGTTTAATTTTCAATGGGATAGAAATATCTAGAGAATGACAACTGACCACAGATGACGTTTTATTACTATTACTACTACAATTACCACTACCACTATCACCACCACCACTACTTTCACCACCACCACATACTACCACTACTACTACCACTACCACTACCACCACCACCACTACTTTCACCACCACCACATACTACCACTACTACTACTAATAATAATACCACCACCACTATTACTACTACTATTACAACAATAAAGTTTCAGTGAATTTCTTTATAACTTGACCCAGCTGGCTTAGAGAGAATTATTCTGTATGTCTGGCTGTCTTACATTTCTCTCTCTCTCTGTTGTGTCAACTAGCATAACTCAGCTGATTAATACACACACATACACACACGTACACATATATTGTTTATTATGACTAGGTGATGTGTCTTGTTACTCTGGGCAGGCACAATGACACACACACACAAATATATATCCTGCGAGGGTTGTAGGGGCAGAGTCCTCAAACACTTCCTCCAGTGGGTCCTGTCAGAAGCAACCATCTCCAACTGATCCAGCTGGATCCCCAAGCAAGACCAGCCAAGCTCATGGATGTTATCCAACCATCTTGCTCAGGGTCTACCCCTGGGTCTCCTGCCGGTTGGTTTTGCCCATAAAATCTGTCCAGCAATTCTTTCCTGAGACATTCTAACCACATGTCCATAGTATCGGAGCTGTGATCTCTCAATTCAGAGAAGTAGCAGCTCTACCTGGAGTGACTCTCATCTCCGAGCTGCTCACTCTATTGAGTAACATTACTTCAAAGACTCTTCGGCTGCTTGTATTTGCAATCGTGTTTTTTCAACCATTCTCCAAGATTCATAACTATAGGTAAGGTTTGGCACAAAAACCAAATTGAAGACAGCAAGTTTGGCTTTTACGCCTACCTTCCTTCTGATTATTAATTAATTTGATTAACAGGAGGCCAGATTGGTAATATTCCTTTAAAGTGTGTACCTGTGAAGATGACTGGGTTTATAGTAAAATAATTTAATTGTTTATTGATTACGATATTCTGTATAAAGACAGCTGAGTCCTCCATCTTCTCCCTCTTGTTATGACAACAATCAACATATTCCATTTTAAATTTATTCAAATCATTTACACTAATTTTCCTTCAAATTTTCTTTAATCATTACTAAATACTCCCAACATCTCTGACCCCTTCCTATATAACCCTGCCTCTCCAATGACCCAGTCGACCCTGTAAGATGGTCATACTGGTGCCATGACAACCAGCACCCTGTCCATTTTGTGAAATGGCAGTGTTGGTGACACAATAAAATCCTCCCAGTACATACTATAAAGTGGTTGGCATTTGGAGAAGTATCCATCCATGGGAAATCAATCTGAAAACAGAGCAAGACAGTCACCTGACCTGTCTGGTCTTAATATGTGTGAGTCTCTCTAACCCATCCAAGCATGGGTGTTAAATGGTGATGGTAATGATGATAATCATATGTGTGTGTGTATGTCCTCCACACACACTAACTTCCTCGATTGTTTTATTTAAAAATGTGCATGTATGTATATGTTTATGCATTTATATACATACATATATATACAGTCCAAATAAATGAGAAAAATGAGATCGAGATTGTGTAGGTATCACAAGAAAAAACACACAGTCCACGCTGTAATGTGGCCGTGTAGGTAACACGGTAAACAGTTCCCAGTTCCACACTGTAAATGTGGTTGGTGTTAGGAAGGGCATTCAGCTGTAGAAAACCTACCAGACAGTCCTATATGAGCGAGACACGGTCACCTGACCAACCTTGCCTCAAGTGGGACAACTCCCGTCTAACCCATGCTAGCGTGGAAAATGGACGTTAAACAAAGATGATGATGATGATGATGATGATTATATACATATATATATATATACATAAATATAAGTATGTACACGTACATACATATATGTATACAGACGTACAGTAGTATGTATATATATATATATATACATACATGCACACATATATATATGTACGTATGGATTCACCGAACATTTATTATAATGATCGGTGTGCTTGTAAACAAACATCCCGTATTAAGCCGCAGTGTCTAGCAACCATCGTTGCTTGTTTGTTCAACACTGACAAAGGAACACTGTACTAGTTTCAAGCTTATTAGCTATCGTCAGCAACGTATACCTTCCTGCCAGATTGTTGAACGTATATACTTACCTTATGCATATTAATGGCTGGGTAGCCCAATTTGCATATCGAGTGGGTTAATTGGCCGGGTGCACCAAAAACGATAAACGGAAAAAATCATTTTCGGTGTACCCGGCCGATTAACCCACTCGATATGCAAATTGGGCTACTCAGCCGTTAATATGTATAAGGTAAGTATATACGTTAAACAATCTGGCAGGAAGGTATATGTTGCTGACGATAGCTAATAAGCTTGAAACTAGTACAGCGTTCCTTTGTCAGTGTTGAACAAACGAGCAACGATGGTTGCTGGACACTATGGCTTAATACGGGATGTTTGTTTACAAACACACCGAGCATTATAATAAATGTTCGGTGAATCCATACGTACATATATATATATGTGTGCATGTATGTATATATACATACTACTGTACGTCTGTATACATATATGTATGTACGTGTTTACATCCGATATCGAACCTCAGGCAGCATATTTAACATCAGGCGCTTTGCTGCGAAGAC